>JAIUCV010001487.1:0-89342 GCA_026724425.1 Erythrophleum ivorense
TATTAAGTATGATATTAGATATCTAGAAAACTAGTTATGTTGTGATTATAAATATATAAGTATGATGTTAGATATTTAGAAAAATTTTGGGTTGAACACGCTCAGCTTTTTTCCCCTCAGCTCCACAAGTTATGTCTAATCCATCCTAAACTTTATACCTCCGCATATTTCCCCCCAAACAAATTGATTTCTGTATATTTCTCTCCAAAACGCGACATAATTAAAACGCGGTTTAGTGAATTGATCGCAATTTCAGTTTTAATTGAATTTGGGAAAATCGACAGAAATTGTTAAGATTGGGGGGAAATAGGCAGATATCAAAAGTTTGAGTGGATTTAGGCGGAAATCGTTTAGGGGGTCTTATTGGTTTCATATATTAAAATCAACTCCAACAGATTTGAAATACATCAGATTTTTAAAATATTAATTCATTTACAATGATTTATTATTCATTTCACAATCTATAGGTATATGAGTTATCTTTAGATTTTAAAATTTATGGCAGTGTATTTACAAAAATCAAGATGATTTGATTTGATTTCTTTGATAGAATTGAATTCATAGGAAGCAACCACTATAAAACATTTACGTATAGAAGCTGTTCCTGAGAAAGGTAAGAACAAATGAAAATAACTAAACAATACTAACCTTTTTCTCTTAGGTTTCAAGACCTTGAGAGATGTATATACATATCTATATATATTGGGATCGTTGGGTAAAGATAAACATGGAACTAATATGAAGATAAACATGAATTACTAAAGATAAATATAACCATTGCATTGATAGATTATATCGAAACAGAATTGTGATATAGAACATATTAAAATGATCATGATAATATTCTAAAGATTTGATACGATGGTATCATCAATTCCAACGTTTCTTAAGGATGCATGGCGAAGGTTGAACAATTCATTTTCATTTGCTGGATCACGTCCTTCACCACGAAATTCTTGTAGATGATACCGAGTACTTCGTAACGGAGTTAAGAAATTACGTCGATTTGCAAACCCACAATCCACTAGATAGTATTTGCCTGAAACATTAAATACATTACATAACTCATTTGATATTTAAAATATGATATCAGTTATTATCATATCATAGAGTTGGATGATAAATTACCTTATGGAACTTGCAGTCTGTTAGTTCTTCTTGATAAGGCATCTTGTAGAACTTTTGAGTCATTGGCGGAACCTTCCCATCCACTTAAAACATATATGAAATGAAGATCAAAGTTACAAGCAGCTCTAATATGTTTTGCGAAATGACTCCTTTTCGATTACGATAACTTGCTTTTTCAGGACCTTTAACCATTGCAGTCATGTGTGTGCCATCAATAGCCCCAATACAATCCTAAAATAAATTTTAAATTGTTAATAGATATAAAAGAAACAATATTCAAACATCAAAGATATGTACCTTGAAGTAAGGATAAAATCTTGTGCTTTTGCTTATTTGTGCGTGATGTCTTGCGTTTTAGCGCACTCTAACCACTGTTTTGACAGGTTTTATCGAGTCTTTCTAGTCCTTATTGAGTCTTTTCAGGTCTAAAGACGTTCCAGGGAGAGTTTTGGTAACAAGTAGCAACAAGAGGCGAAAGGAGCTGAAAGCAGGAGAATAGAGTGAAGAAACCACTCGATCGAGTGAATCCAAGAAAACACTCGACCGAGTGTGTTCAAGGAAACACTCGATCGAGTGCCTGCCACAAAACACTCGATCGAGTGCCTGCCACAAAACACTTGATCGAGTGCCTGCCACAAAACACTCGATCGAGTGAATCCAAGAAAACACTCGACCGAGTGTGTTCAAGGAAACACTCGATCGAGTGCGAGCTACAAAACACTCGATCGAGTGCATGCAAGCAACCACTCGGTCGAGTGCCTGCACGACGTCGTTCGATCGAGCGCCTCCACGACGTCGTTCAGTCGAGTGTTTTCAAGACGCTATCACACCGTTCGATCACGTGCTTCCATCTGAGCCGTCCGATCGAACCCGCTCAACCCCGACTACTTAGACCTATTTTGAGCCATTGTTTCGGCTACGTTTTCTTGGACGCTTTTTCTGAGTTTGACACTTGGGGAGATACGCCGTTTTCATTGTTTTTGGAGGGAGAAGATTTATGAACCTTTGTAACAGTATTGGAGAAGATTTTTGAACCTCTTTGTTGTTATTTTCTTATTTCAATGAATAATGTTTCTTCCATTGCTCTTGCTTGTTCGATCATGTGTGAGTAGTCGATTTGCTAGATCTAGGTTTTTCAAAGAGTTTCATGAGTTAGTTGATCGAATGCAGATATGACGTTTTATCTTTGAATCTAAAGATCAAATAGAGTGCGTCCATTAAGTTGGATACATACCTCAACAAGAACCCTAATCTTCGGATTATGGCACCTTCGACCCTCAACTAAGGTTGTCGTATCTTGGGATCTTTGTTTTCGCCTCTGATAGTCTTAACGCTAAAGTCGATTTGATCATTCGGTTTTAGATCCCTAGTTAATCTATGCATCAAAAGTGTTATAGGTTGATAGAGCAATCATTGGTGAGCGACCCGTCCTTAGCCTGCGAGAGTTGAGCTAAGGCGGATCGTGAACATATCATTCATGTTCGTTAAAGCTTTTCTGCGATTGCTAGGTTCAAACGACAGTTTAGACACCTAGGTTGCTAGATAAAGTTGTAGATGCCGCGATAGCGGATTTGCATAATTTTATGATTGAGTTCGAAACCTGTTTTGAATCATTGTCCTGAATAGTTATTCGGTCTCTTTCCGTGAGCTCCTGCGAATTACCTCGGTCTAGTGCTGGTTTCCTATTGAATTTATATCATCATTTACATTTGTTTACTGTTACCAAATCCAAACCAATCGTCCTTGTCTTAGCTCCGTTTCAATTCTCAAAGTTTCAAAGCGCAACACTGGTCCTCTGGACTCGAATCATTTATATTACACACAAAGAACCTTTTATCAGTGCGGTACCATTAAACTTGGTGCGAGTGTGTTTAAAGCTTTGAGAACCTTATGAAAATTGGTACTTGCTGTGAATTTTGATCTCTTAAGAGTGTCGATGGTGTGACAATACTTTGAACTTTGGCCAACTGTCATCAAAAAAGTAGCAAGCATCTCTTCGACACAAATATGTTGTGTGTCTTTCAAACCTGTTTTCGTTCTGATAAGATAGCATAAATCCGCAAACACCTCAGGATTCATACGATATAATTGCCGAGAATGAGCAGGATCCGCTTTCAAAGCCTTTTGTATATAATCATTTCCTTCTCTTGTGATTTGTCGCCGGATCGGACGAGCAATTTGATTTCCTTGTGTCACAAGCATCAATAACATAATGTCTATGTCTGAATCATCTTCCTCGTAAGAAGCTTGTTCCATTAATGAAAAATCTACAATAACAATATTGACATAAGATCACCATCAATAAAATTTGTTGATTGCTGTAAAAGTAAAAAAGAGAGAGGTGGAACTTGTTCCATTAATGAAACCTTACGTACGGTTGGCTGAGAACTTGGCGGAGAACTGATGGAGAAGAAGAAGTAGATATGAGAGGGTTAATAATATTGATAATTATAATAAACTGATTACAAAATCTGAGGGTAAAAGGTTAGATTTTGATTGCTAAAATTTACACATGAAATTGATTTCAAATCCAAACAAATTCTTTCAAGTCAAATCCATTGAACATAATCTAATAAACTTGAATAACATAAGACTTTAATTGATCTAATTAAATCCTTAATTGAATAACACTAGATTTTAAAATCTTTTAATGAAGAGATTGTAAATATATAAACCAATAACACTAGATTTTAAACTCTTTTAATAAGGAGATTCTAAATACTTAAACCAATAACACCAGATTTTATTATAAGATTTTAAAACCATAATTGAATAACAATGAATTATGGTTGGATTTAAACTCTATTAAAAACCATGCTTGAATAACACCCCTTTAGTTTGGAGGGTCTAAGACCGGTAGCCCTCTGTGCAACTCATGCAACAAGATGAATATGGCCGTGTTCTTTTGTAAATCGCTGCGACAGCAACTGTGATCAAAAAAAAATGATAAATACAAGTAACTTATGACTCAAGTATGTGGAGGGGTGGAGGAGAGCAGTCGCCAGTGTTAATCGCAGCGATGAAATGGGACAATTATCAATCGCTGGAAAACAGCAGCGACTGGAATAGTAGCCTGCGATAACACCTGCGATCAATTTCAGCGAGATTTCTCTCTTCCTTTTCATAATTTTTGTCTCCGGTCAGTAGTCGCGATCGCAGCAGCAGCGATTTACAAAAAAAACAAGGCCTATATATATGGTTATTTCGATGTCAAACCTTGAAGAACAGAGGCTGGGTTCAATAGAGTAGTTGGAACAAAGGTATAACAATCATTTCTATGTATAATTGTGATTTACTAAACAAGATTCTGGCTCTCCAAAACTAATCAGTTGATGTAAAAGTGGGTATAAGTAGTAATAAACAAATGAATTAGAGCATATTAAACTAGATCATGACGAATCCATCTTCAAAAGCAAAAGAAGAGGAGCAAAGTAAAGCTTTATCCAGTTACTCTGTTTATCAAACAAACTCTCCAAAAAGAAAAAGCATATCCTTCACTACTTGAATAATCTCGTTCAAAATGAAACTAACATAGCTTATTCATGTCACTAACCTCCTTGTTGTTCCCTTCCTTGTCTCATCATTTAAAACTTCAATAATCAAATCTTGACCAACAATGAAAATTCTGTCAGCTTCTTCGTTGCCTTCTCTCTTTGTACCACCACACACCGCCACTTCATTCTCCTCATTGGGTGGGTGGGTGTGGGGAGATCGGGAATTTTCGATTTCTCGTCAAAGATTCCGGCGTGTCGTTTCAAATAATTTTAGCTCATTACTTTTGTTTACTAAAGGCCCATTGTCATTGGTTTTTGTATAACAGCCCAACTGAGCCGTGAAAGTTATCGCAACTCGCAAATTTTTTTTTTTTTTTTAAATCGTTTTGAAAATATTTTGATCTTTATTGAGTCCTAAAATGGTTTCATTTTCTAATCTACTACAACTGAACTCAACTCTTTTACAATATATTTTTGAACACAATTGTACTGACATTGTTATGAACAATTGTTATTTATAAAAGAATTAATCTTTAATATATTATTTAAGACGTATCTTTTTTTAAACCCCTGAAAAAGCACTTATTTACAAGTTCTGCCACTGGAATAACAAAAGTAAAAGTGTTTGGAAACACGTTTAGCAGGGAAATTTGTGTGACAAAAATTTCGAGTTACTGAGTTGACTCAGTTCGATAAATAAAATCCGATCCGAAAGAGGCTGGTCAAACACGCGGATCCTTGATCATTTAAAATAAACCGGTTTATGAGATTTTAATAAACAAAACCTATTAAACCATCCCAACGGATTAAACCAATACTTATGAATTTGACCAAATCAAATAAAAGAATCGACAACGTGGCCACATAATCAGTGTTAAATATTTCACTTTCTAAAATATGTTCCTAGATTTAATAACGACATAACAAACGGGATCTATTAAAAACGAAAATTAAATGCGATATACACTTAAGGTAAATAATTAGTATTTTATTGCACAATAATCGGGGAAAAATCTGTTCAATTCAAATTGAAAAGCATTACCATATAGAAATGAGTCCATTAAAACACTCTAACGGAATTGAAATTGTTTAGATTTCGAATAGTAGTATCTTCCAAATTCTATGCTATTCTTTATTAGATAAATATCCCACAAAATATGCTATATTTCAATTACGAATTAAAAGAAAATGCAATAGATAATCCAGTTTCTTTTCAACTATTGTGTGTGTAAAAATTTGTGTATAATAGATAAGTTATTTGTTCTGTAAAAATTTCGAGTAGATAAGAAAATGCTAAACTCATGAGTAAATCGCAATGAGTAAATCTCTATTTAAACTCATGATTATACACATACTATACCGGGGAAATTATGCATGTCTACAATAAGGAAGATATGAACACGAACTCACGAAGCATGGGCAAAATTAAGATTTAGCAAACCCACTCAAGTCTCATCTGATTATGTGAGGATAATAATAAAAGATCAACATATTACCTTCCATAGTCATCGCCATGTCTTCAATTTTTCTTTCTCATGGAGAATCTGGAATTACATAGGTTCTCAAAATCAAACAACTCATGTTCCCACTTCCCAATTGGTCAGATTCAAATACTGATTTGCAAAAGTAAAATGGAAACAAAGATCATAAGAGACTAACCTTAGTGGCTTTGCAGACAATCTCTAGACAGAGAGGAATCACCGCCTCCATCGACAACGATACCGATCTCCCGAATCGATCATGGCTAGAGGCTATTTCAACTATCCGCTAAAGAATTGCAAATTGCCACTCTCCTTTGGATTCTAGGTTAGGGTTTAAAAGAGGCCATAGAAGTGAAGCACAATCGAAGGTGTGGACTCGGCTTTGCTTCCGTGTGCGACTCCACGGAGGGGATTTTTGTGTTGCATAGGCACTATTTCCGCCTAAATCCACTCAAACTTTTGATATCTGCCTATTTCCCCCCAATCTTAACAATTTCTGTCGATTTTTCCAAATTCAATTAAAACTGAAATTGCGATCAATTCACTAAACCGCGTTTTAGGTATATCGCGTTTTGGAGGGGAATATACAGAAATTAATTTGTTTGTGGGGAAATATGCGGAGGTATAAACCATATTTTTAAAAAAATATTTAACATATGAATAGCCTTTTTATATTTAAAACATTAAAACATAGTATAAACCAAAGTTTTTCAAAAATATTTAACATATGAATAGCTTTTTTTTATTCAAAACATATTTTGGTATAAACCCGACTATTTTTTGGGATTTACTTCACACTACACGACTTATTTACTTGATAATACACGATTTAATTAATTAATACTCTTTTTGTCCCAAAATATAAGCAACCCTCCTTTGTAAATGTAAATTTATTATATTAATCAAGTCGAAATAATAGGATGATATATATGTGAAATATTGTTTTTTCATTGAATAGTATATATATTGATTAATGCACTAATCAATTAATTCACTAATGTGCTCTAACTTTAAAACAAGAAAATGTGCTCTGAAATAAGGCTATGTTGGTGGTCTAATTAATGCAATAATCAATTATTTTGATTCAAATGTGAAAATGATTTTATTGAAACGCAAACTTGACATAATTTTAAAATTCTAAAGCTAAATTTGAAAATGCGTCTTCTATGATCTATACCATTTTTTCATAGCAATATATATGGTTTTAGGTTCTATAACTAGCTATATTGTGATTATAAATAGATAAGTATGATGTTAGTATCTAGAAAACTAGTTATGTTGTAATTATAAATAGATAAGTATGGTGTTAGATATTTATAAAAACTTTGGGTTGAATACGCTCAGCCTCTTTCCCACTCAACTCAACAAGTTATGTCTAATCCACCTTAAACTTTATATCTGCGCATATTTTTCCCCGAACAAATTGATTTCTGTATATTCCCCTCCAAAACGCGATATACCTAAAACGCGGTTTAGTGAATTGAGCGCAATTTCAGTTTAATTGAATTTGGGAGAATCGATAGAAATTGTTAAGATCGGAGGAAATAAGCAGATATCAAAAGTTTGGGTGGATTTAGGCGGAAATATTTTAGTTAACATAGAAGTAAAGACTCGGTTTACATCAGAGTCTCTGCAGTTAGATGAGTGTAAATACATGATATTTTTTTCATTTAGAGAGTTATGCATTTTATGCTTGCGGTGAACATTAACGAAATGAGCTTGTTCGTGTGATCGCAATGAGATCACTGATCCAGTTTTTATGGAACTGTGATCCTATCAATTGTAATCTGCAGTTTATCAATAGTAAAGGAAGATCTAGATTTGTTACTTTATCAGAGTTTTACATCGTTACAAGTTCGTTATTATCCTTTCTCTTATATATTGTTTAGTTCTGATGTAAAAAAAATCAAACATTTATGGCTTAACTCATTGTGTTTCTACAAGATATTTAAAATTTAGACATAATCCTATACTATACGACCCATTTTTTTTTTTTTTTTTATAAATAATTTAACTTCATAGATCCCAATCATAAAACGACGAGATAAATCAAATAAGATTTGAATTTGGATATTGTGATCTGAAAACTTGTTTATCCCCTGTTGCACAAATATCAAAAACTTGTATATCCTTTTTAATAGTATCGTTTTTTCTTCCATATAATCGTATCTACTTCTGAGTGATTTGTTTCTAGTAATATAAGGGAAGGGTTTATACACAATATTTTGAATCCAATTTTTTTCTTCAAATAAGACATGGATTGGATCAGAGGACAATGAGATAATAATTAAAAATGATTTAAAGGCCCTTCCAAGTCAATTCACAAATGTTTTTCGATCTCTCTAGTCTCTTCTTTTCAACATCCCGAGTCGGCAGAGTACTTTCCGCAAAACCAATCAGTTGGTTGCAGACGTAACACGTGTAAGGAAGCGACTTAATAGCTGACACGAACCCAAGATCGAAACGCCAGAAGAAGTATATACTCGCCACGTGCTTGGACAGGTGTCATCAAACCGTGTTGTTTTCCACTTATACATAACAGAATCACATCACCAAACTTTGGAGAAAACCACACAGAGCTTTTCCTGAAAATTGATCACTTTCTATCAATCTATCGTTATTTCATCATCCCTGCGAGAGAGAGAGAGAGTCTAGATAATAAAGTTACAGTAGATTTGTCATCGAGTTTGTGTTGAATAACAATGGGTTTAGGGAGGAGAGTGTACGGTATGGTTATGCTATCTTTGGTACTTATGGCTATTGTAACGATGTGTTGTGTCCAAGCCACCACCATCGAGGAAGAAGCAGCTAAGGATGAATCATGGACTGATTGGGCCAAGGAGAAGATCGGTCTCAAGCACGACGAGAATATCCAACCTACTCACACGACTACGACCGTCCAAGACAACGCTTGGGGAGCGACTGATAAGGCCAAGGACGCTAAGGATGCTGCCAAACGCAAAGCAGAGGAAGCGGTTGGAGCTGCCAAGGATAAATCCCAAGGGGTTTACGAGACAGCGAAATCGAAAGCCGGCGAGACTATTGGTTCCGTGAAAGACAAGGCATCTCAGAGCTATGATTCAGCCGGTCAGGTTAAGGATGAGACTATTGGTTCCGTGAAAGACAAGGCATCTCAGAGCTATGATTCAGCCGGTAAGGTTAAGGATGACGTGTCTCACAAGTCAAAACAAGTTAAAGATAGCTTGTCTGGAGATGAAAATGACGAGTCGTGGACTGATTGGGCCAAAGAGAAAATCGGAATCAAGCACGAGGACCAGGTGGGGAAGACGGTGTCAGAGAAGGCTAAAGACGCGAAAGAGGCGGCTAAACGCAAAGCAGGGGACGCTAAGGAGAAGTTGGAGGAAACGGTTGAGGTCGCTAAGGAGAAAGCGAGTGATATGACGAGTGCGGCTAAGGAGAAGGCAGAGAAGTTGAAGGAAGAAGCTGAGAAAGATAGTAAATATGCGAAGGAGAAGACTAAAGAGAGTTGCGAGACGGCTAAATCGAAGTCTGATGAGACTTTGGAGTCTGCTAAAGACAAGGCATCTCAAAACTATGACGCAGCTGCTAAGAAATCAGAGCAAGCTAGAGATACCGTGTCGCACAAGTCAAAACGAGTTAAAGACAGCTTCACCGACGATGATGCTGAGCTCTAAACAAGTTGCAAAAGTCATGGAAGAGTTTGAAGAGTTTGAAGATGATAATGTTTTGCTTTCTTGTTCATGATCTTTAAATATGTGTAAGCGTGTCAGAA
Organism: Erythrophleum ivorense; assembly: GCA_026724425.1. Classification (NCBI taxonomy): domain Eukaryota; kingdom Viridiplantae; phylum Streptophyta; class Magnoliopsida; order Fabales; family Fabaceae; genus Erythrophleum; species Erythrophleum ivorense. Next base: position 9,858 of record JAIUCV010001487.1, read on the forward strand.
TCTTTTTCGTGTTTCCCTTTCTTTTTTCAGTTTTGTTGTGTGCTTGTTGATCTCTTGGGATATATACACACAGATATCGTACGTACGTTCTGAATTAAGTTGAGACTGTAGATGTAACTAGGCAGGCCGGTAGATGAATTTTTATTAGTCCAGGTCTTTCGAGACTAAAAGCATAACCACAGCAAACGCGCTAAAACGACATCGTCCGTTGTTAAGAAGTCAATGATGCTGCGAACGACCTTTCTAGGAGGAAGGAAGAGACCAATGATACAAAACGGCGCCGTTTCGCAGTATTGAGGAGAGAACTACACGCCATCACATCAGCCTTAAGCCCTTGCACTATTAACTAAGTTGAATTTGATATACAAAGTATTTCTAACTGGGAATGTCTGGCCACATGGTTTAAGATAAGATAAACACGTATTAGCTAGATTAAATATTAATAAAACTTTGCTTTTCTGACGTTTGGCTTTTACCCCCACTCCAGTGGTCGAGTAGTGTGGCTGGTGGGAGGAGGTGATTGCTCACCTCACATCACAAACTTATAATAACAGTGCATTACGCTCTTTTTAATCATAAGGTGGTTCACTTTTCCAAATTAACTTAAATTAATAACCTCGACAAAACTCATCCTTCCTACTTTGCTCATAATAGTTGGAACAACAATCATCTTTGGTAATTTTAAATTGTACATGTTCCACTTTTTGGTGATGTTGTCAAATGTGACACGATGGCTTCGCTTTCTTCTTTCTTGTTCCCAAGGGTTGGAGATTCAATTGCTCGTCAACCAGATATCATATCCCATGTACTTTTGAATTTGTTAATACCACTGATAAATGTATAATCATTTTGAAACTGAATACAAAGACATTAAATTATAGCATTGACTAGTCCAATCGGCTTAAACCTAGAGTGTACATTATTGGTAATAGGATTCAGTAGACAACTTGTTTTGATCTTGATTTTAGTTAGATTTTAATAAACCCAAGATTACATTGATTTTGCTTCTCCTTTGTTTTTGTCAAATTGGTTTTCTATCTTCGAATTATATATATAAGCATCCAACTTGGCATTCTCGAGGGTAGACTTAAACTAGACTTGGCTCTTCGTCAGTGGAAAGGTTTGTGTCATGTGTCTATTTTTTTATATGTATAAAGATAGAGATAGATAAATATATGTTGATTGAGTTTGGATAAGATTTGTAAGAGAAGGAGACTCATTTATCCACGTAGGGATTGTTTAGTGGGTCGCTTTTAGGAAAACCTACGTTAAATATTATTAATCACAATAATTTTTAAACACTCTCTAAATTAACGTATCTCTTTATTATTAATTAAGAAGTACATTTATTTTTTTGAACAAAAAAATCATTTTTTTATGAATAAAATATGTTTAGAAACAGATATAGTAAGGGTTAATTTAATAATTTAAAATATCATTTAAATCAAATCAATGTTTGATTCACTTAAACCAACAATTAATTCTTTTAATTTTGCAGTTTAATAAAAGATAATTAATTATAATTTATATAATTTAAACCATTATGTTAAATTAAGAAATTTTCCTAATATAAATTTTAAGTAGATTTTTGGTGTTATTAAAAACTTATACATGTTTTTCTTATATCTATCGATATGCCAAATCTAAAATTTAGAAAAAAAATTAATCTTAAATGATGATATAGAAAAAATTTCAAAAACCAATTTGTAAATATTACAAATATGATATGTCGACAACACAGCACACTTCTTTGTTTCGGGTTTTACATAATGTCATTACCTGATTTTGAAGTTTATCCATAAATATATATTTTTATTTTTTATTAAACTGGAACCACAAACATATTTTAACATAAAATAACATACCAAAAAAAAAAAATACAACTCTTAAATTAACACTAAAATTAAAACATGTTATAAAAAGAAGAAGAAAAGCAAAAAATAAAAACATAATTCCGCACTGCTGTACGGATCAGACACTAGTAACTATTGTTTTGGGAATCTACTAGGGCCCTGTTCGTTTGAGCAGGTGGATGATTCAGGTAGATGAGTCATCTGAATGGTTCATCTGAATGAAGCAGCCAGATGATGTTTGTTTTTTTACAATTATTCAGATGGTCCAGCCAAATGGATTAGCCAGATGCAATGTTTTGTTCGTTTTTTCAGTCAAATGGATCATTCAGATGCTTGTAATATGAAAAAGACAAAAATACCCTTATTTTGATTTGAGAAAAAAAAACTTTTTTTAAACTGAAATCTCAACAAATGTTTTCACATATCAGATTTTTTATCATATACTAATAAACTTATGGTTTCATATAAATAAACTAATCAAAGTATAAGAAACATAAAAAGTTTGTTGTATATTCCCCTGCAAAAGATTGATCTTCATGAGCTATCTTCCATTTTCCTAAGCAACATAAAGTGATTGACATAAGCAAATGTTCAAACATTGACATAAAGAGTCAATAAATCCAGATTCTAGTGGTACAAATATGAACCAAACCTGCTACAAAATCATCCAAAGTTGAGATTGCATTTTCCCTTCTCCTTGTACTCCACTCTGAAACATAAGAAACAATCTCACTAGACTTGTCTTGAATCTATGAAATCATATCTACGAAGCAGCAAGGTTCTCAAAATTTATATATGACCAAAACCTAAGACTCAAAAGCAGAAAGATAACAATTCAATCACAACCCATATCTCCATCTACGTCTAAATCAAGTCTAAAATCAAATCCAGGACCAAGTTGAACTTATTCTCAGCATAAATAAACAGAAAGAACACCAAATCACATACCTGTTAGTATGGAAGTCTAGTTCCCTGCGCCATCTCTATAGTGATAGAATCACGCACAGCCTCCATCATTCTATCACCAGCTGGTAAGTATGGAACATGGGCATGCACATGATTTTGATCACCATGTTGTTCATACTCTTCCACCATTTCCCAATGAGTAAAATCACTATCTTCCTGATTTGAATCCCGGATAGTTATGAATGGCCATTGTTGCTGTCACAATCTTGATCCATTTCTTGAGCTCATACTTAGGGTGTTTTCGGTCCAGAATCCTCCATTTAGCCTTCCACACACCAAAAGTTCGCTCAATTATTGAGCGCAAACCAGAATGCTTGCGGTTAAACAACTCCCTACTGTTTGTTGGCGGTCCTCCTCTGTTGAACAAATCAAGGTGGTATCTAATCTTGCGATGAGGACCTAAGTAACCACTTCTTGTTGGATAACCTGAATCGACTAAAAAGTATTTTCCCGGTGGAGGATGAGGAAATGAAGCTTCGTTTGTAGCACAATGTGTTAGCACCTTTGTGTCATGTGCTCTTCCGGGAACCCCAACATAAGCATATATGAATCTCATATTGAAATTGCATATAGCTAGTATGTTGATTGTTGGTTCTCCTTTTCGACCTCTAAATCGCTCTGGATCCTCTGATAGATAACTCCTACCTGAAACCAAGAAAATAAACTTGTTTTTCATACACACTAAATAAGATAACATTAAAACACATATAACACAAAATAAGATAACATAAAACACATATATCCCCAAATTTCAATCTCATTACAGAAAATAAACTTGTTTCTCATACATAAAATAAGATGGTCTTAGGAAAATAAACTTGTTCATAAGAAAAGAAACTCTGAAAGACACTAGATTTTTTAAATGGTCTTCACGCATCCCTGCTTTCACCAGTTTCAAACTCCAAATAAAGAACTTTGTTCTCATCATCTTCATAAAACAAGAAGGTCTGACGATTGGCAATATCCTGCTTAAGATGTTTAATTGCTGCCTTGTACAAAGGAGACCACATCTTTATAGCAGGCAGCGAGTGTAGAACTTCCATTGCTCTAAGCTGAGAGCAACTAAACTCTGGATGGCTCTCTATCAGTTGGTTCTTGTGGGCAAGAATCTTGTCACGTGACTTAACACTATTTCTAATCACTTCTGCTACATCTTGTCCTCCTTGCACAGCCCTTGATCTTTTTTTATTAGATCTAGGCCTAGTGGAAGACGAGAGACCATTGCCATTATTCGAAGATGAGGGTCCACTGCTGCCATTGACAATATTGGAAGATGAGGGTCTTTGAGTTGGAGGAAGGTTTTGCGTTGACTCTGCATCAGCCTCAGCATAGGTTGCTTGAGTAGGAGGGATCCGATTAGATTCAACATCAATATAATCAGCATCTTGATCCAGATGCATTGTGTTTAAATGTTCTTCACCTTGCTGAGCAGTCCAACCTTCAGCTCCACTTACGTGAACTGTACTAAAAACTTTTTCCATCAAATCCAAGTTTGCTAATGTTTTATCTTTTAACTTTTGAGCTCCATTCCATTCCTGAAATCAAACTGAAACACTAAGTACCAAAAACCATGAACAAAAACACCAAGTACCAAATCCACTTAACACTATATATACCTTAATTCGCTCACCCCACCAATCCTCCGACATATCTATGGAGCCATCTGGAAAGTAACCTAAACCGGTTCTATTGTGAATAAGTTTCTTGTATGAATCGAATTGCTTCTTGCAAGTAGTGAGCTTGGACCCAAACTTTTTCCATTCATGTCTTTCTCCAAATCTCTCATAAAACTTTTCTATGATTGTCTTTCTCGCAGTTTCATTAGCATTCTGCACTCTTATATTTCCTTTCTCTTTCTCTTCAATTCTCAGTTGAAGATAGTATCGGGTTTGCTCATCACTCCATGCAAGATTCTTGTATGAAATCATTCTAACTTTCAGGAAAAACATTCAATCATATATAAGATTAGAGAGAAAGATACTTACATCAGTACCCGGTATAGAGGTCATTGTTTATCTGAAGATGTGACTCAAGCTATCTCTGTGATATGCTCCGAATTTGCATGCATCTAGCATATTAACTTACTCATGTTTATGTGTAATCGAGTCTCATTTCATTGCACTTAGTGTGGATTTTATCCATATAGGAGCATTTAGTTCTTAGGAAAGCATTTTGCATGTCCATTGCATTTGGAGTATGTTTCGCAGGTTAAAGGAGCCTTAAGAAGCTCAGATGATGGGACGAGGTGACCGGAGACAGATGGGAAGCAGATCGGAGCTCAGGTGCTTTCAAGGAGAGGAGAAAACCAGAGGACTTGGGCAGCAAAAACAGAGGACTTGAGGAGCCAGCCCAAGACCCGAAGGGCAAGAAAGTCAAGGCACGCGGCGTTGACCAAGGGGCCCCTTCCCCAATTACTATATAAACTCTTAAGACCTAGTTTTAGGCATCTTATCTTATGTTATCTTTAATTTCATCTTTGTGAACCGACTTCTCTCCCTTAGAACAAAAACATCTTTGTTTCAAGAAGTTCTTTGTTGAATCTTTCAAGTCTAAGAAGTAATTAAGTTTTTAATCTTGTTTTAGCTTGATTGAATCCTTTTTCTTCTTCTTTGCTTGCGGTTTTAGCATGAGTAGTGAGTAGTCTTCCTTGAGGTTTTAAGGGTGGGTTAGGATCGAGTTAGCTTCTGATCAAGAGATCATCCCTCGCTCAGTCCGGTTTTCCTCAACTAGGGTTCAAACAGCTTGACTCTTATCCGATCAATAAGAGTTAAGCCCCTAGGCTAGCACGCCCGGAAGGTGTTTGCGTTAAAGTCTAAGAGAACTAGTTGAGAAGGAAATGCTCCCAACCCAAGGGATTGGTTGCTTGGGGTGTTTTCATGCGCTCAAAGGCTAGAAATCCTCAAAGCTTACTGCTTATAAGCTCACCAGCGGAAGTTGGCTTTGAGTTTATCAAGTGGTAAAGCGACTAGACCACGGAAGTGGCTAGTTTACCAAGCCTTGCATAAACCGTGAACTTTGCTTGTTCTGTGAGAAATCTCTTGATCAGTTGCGACCTTTACCGATGATACTCACCCAAGACGCCTCTTTTATCATATTAACCTTCAAAGTTTGCATCTTTACACATCCTTTTAGCTTTACAATCATCAAAGTTTTTATCTTTAGTTTCTCTATACTTCAAAATCCCGATTTCACTTGAAGCTTAGCTTCTCTTTGAATTCCTTTTGCTCATCTTCCATTTGGTTCGATATCTCAAGTGCTACAGCGGTTAACTTAGTGGGCTTGAGTAGTTGACACACGCAAAAAGCCTGCTATCAACTTGGCGCCGTTGCCAATTGGAAATTTACGCATTAGGATTTAAGATTGGCTATCGATCAAGTTTTTATTTCTGTTTTGCATCAGATTTTGCTCTCATACTTGCTTGTTGTCTGGGGTTTTTGACTTTGGTTGTAGGTTTATGCATACAAGGTCTCGCGGGAACGCCAACCTACACAGTCCAAGTGATCTGCTCAGAGTTGAACAAGAGAAAAGGCTTCGTCGCGCTCAGAAGAAAGCCGCCCAGCAGCAACGAGCTGAACAGCAACCTTTTGATACTGAGCAGTCGTTTGACAGAATGGAACAAGGCAACCCGCAGAATGCTGGTGGAAACCAGCAGCGAGCAAACCCGGCAGTCGCTGCGCAAGCCCCACCAGGACCAAACGCGCAGGCGGGAGGAGTTGCTGTTCACCCTCCACGACCTGCGAGGCAAATAGGTGCCGGCGACACCCCGAACTCTCACCTAAACCGCCACGGAATAACCCCACCGCCAGCCCCAAACAACAATTTCGAGATCAAGACCAGCTTGATTTCTCTGGTGGAGAACTCTCAATTCCACGGCATGAAGGATGAGGATCCTCTTAAGCACCTGGACAAGTTCGACAGACTATGTGGCTTGCAAAAGATCAATGGAGTGTCTGAGGATGGGTTCAAGCTGCGGTTGTTTCCTTTCTCTCTAGGCGGGAAAGCTCAAGCATGGGAATCATCTCTCCCTCAAGGAACGGTTACCACCTGGGAGCAGTGCAAGCGAGCATTCCTAGCTAAATTCTTTCCCACTTCAAGGACAGCTAAGTTGCGGAATGACATCTCCGGTTTCACTCAGTTGAACAGCGAGACGTTCAGTGAAGCCTACGAAAGATTCAAAGGCTACCAGATGCAGTGCCCGCACCATGGATTCTCCAAGGAAAACTTGTTGAGCACCCTGTACAGAGGAGTCCTACCCGAATACAGAAAGTTGTTGGACACAGCCAGCAATGGCCACTTCATGGGCCAAGATGTCGAGGATGGTTTGCTTTTGGTTGAGAATATCGCAACAAGTGATGGCAACTACAATGAAGTGTATGACCGTTCTGACAGAGGGAACTCCATTCAGGAGGAGAAGCACAAGAAGGAGATCAAACTCCTCAATGACAAACTTGATAGGCTGCTTTCTGGTCAGCAAAAGCAGGTGCACTTCATTTGTGCGGATGAAGTGGTTAATGAAGAGGAGGAAACACAAGTGGAGGAGGTGAACTATATCACGAACCAGGGTGGATACCAGAAAGGATTTATCAACTACAAGAACAATCCCAACCTCTCCTACCGGTCTACAAATGTGGAGAACCCACAAGACCAGGTGTACCCTCCTCAACAAGCACAACAACAGGGCGGCCAGCAAGTTGTCTACTACAAGCGTGGTTTACCACCAAAAACATTTGGGGCACCACAACAAGGTTCTACACAGGCTCAGGCAGGCAGCAGTTCCGGACAAGATTCAGACACGAACAAACTGCTGCAACAGATTCTTCAGGGACAAGCTACTGGAGCTAGCGATCTGCACATCAAGTTGGCTGAGATTCACAACAAAGTGGATGGTTCTCATCATGAACTCACTAAGAAAATCGAGGAACTTAGTTCCAAGGTCAGGTACTTGGAATCTCAAAGTAGTAGCAGCTCAAAAGGGATACTACCTGGAAAACCAATCCCCAACCCAAAAGAGTATGCCAAAGCTATCACGCTCAGAAGCGGCACAGAACTTCCACCACCAGCGTTACCGATAAAACTCAATGAGGACATTGATGTTCAAGAAGGGGGGATCGCCAATGAAAATGATACTCCAAAACCGCAACTTGAGGAAAGAGCCCAAGCTGAGCAGAAGAATCAGAAAGAAGCCAGCAAGAAGAAGGAGAACACCTTTGTTCCACCTCCATACAAACCGAAACTTCCTTTCCCTTCTCGTTTCAAGAAGCAGCAATTGGAGAAGTTCAGAGCATTGTTTGATGAGCAGTTGAAGGAGATCGAAGTGAAAATGCCCTTGCTCGACGCTTTTATGCTGATTCCTCCTTACCAAAAGTTCTTGAAGGATGCTGTTCTGGAAAGAACGAAGGAAGCGCAGAGCATGATTGTTCTGTCTCATGAGTGTAGTGCGATCATCCAGAGGAAAGTGGTCCAGAAGAAGTTGGGAGATCCGGGGAGTTTCACCCTGCCTTGTTCTCTAGGACCCCTTGCGTTCAACAGTTGCCTTTGTGATCTAGGTGCCAGCGTCTCGCTAATGCCTCTGACAGTGGCCAAGAAGCTCGGTTTCGTGAAATACAAAGAGTGCAAAATCTCCTTGGTCTTGGCAGATAGGTCAATCAGATTTCCAGTGGGTATGCTCGAGGGCCTGCCTGTACGCATAGGAAACGTCGAGATACCGACAGATTTTGTGGTACTTGAAATGGACGAAGAGCCCAAGGACCCTCTGATCCTGGGAAGACCGTTTTTGGCAACAGCTGGGGCAGTGATAGACGTTAAGAAAGGCAAGATTGAGCTGAACCTTGGGAAGGATTTCAAGCTGAAATTTGACATCAAAGACGTCATGAAAAAGCCCACAATCGAAGGACAGCTCTTCTGGGTTGAGACACTAGAACAGCTAGCAGATGAGTATCTTGAGGAACTTGCAGCAGAGGATCAGTTACAGCTCGCCTTGAGCCAGGAACCTGAGGAAAAGAGCTACTCGAGCGCTGTGCAACTAGAGTACACTAGGCTCCTCGACTCACACCCCATTCAGACTGAGGAATCACCCGTCGAAGATATCAGAGAAGGTCATAACTTGGTAGTTGAGTTGAATCGGTTGGGAACTGTAGAGGAAGGAGCAGTTGAACAACCGCTTGATAATGATTGGAGTGAGCTCAAAGCCCCAAAGGTGGACCTAAAGACTTTACCCCAAGGGCTAAGGTACGCTTTTCTGGGCCCCAATTCTACCTATCCAGTGATCGTAAACCAAAACCTCACCCATACCGAGTTAACCTCTTTGCTGGCTGAGTTGCGAAAGTTCAGGAGAGCAATTGGTTACTCTCTCGAGGACATCAAAGGCCTATCTCCTGAGCTGTGCACTCACCGCATACATTTGGATAATGAATCTAAAGGGTCTATTGAGCATCAGAGGAGGTTAAACCCCAATCTGAAGGAAGTGGTGAAAAAGGAGGTGCTCAAGCTGTTGGATGCTGGGGTAATATACCCAATCAGTGACAGCACTTGGGTATCCCCTGTTCACTGCGTCCCCAAGAAAGGTGGAATAACTGTCCTCAAGAATGATAAAAACGAATTAATCCCTACCAGAACTATTACCGGTCACCGCATGTGTATAGATTACCGGAAGCTCAACTCGGCAACAAGAAAGGATCATTTCCCGCTGCCTTTCATCGACCAGATGTTAGAGCGGTTGGCCAATCATCCTTTCTACTGTTTCCTTGATGGGTATTCTGGTTTCTTTCAAATACCCATACACCCAAATGACCAAGAAAAAACAACCTTCACCTGTCCTTATGGAACCTTTGCTTATAAGAGAATGCCCTTTGGCTTGTGCAATGCACCGGCCACTTTTCAAAGATGCATGACTTCGATATTTTCTGACCTGATTGAGGATATTGTTGAAGTTTTCATGGATGATTTCTCTGTCTACGGTTGTTCCTTTGGTTCTTGTTTGTCCAACTTGTGCAGGGTACTCAAGCGGTGCGAAGAGACCAACCTTGTCCTAAACTGGGAGAAATGCCACTTCATGGTGCAGGAAGGGATTGTACTAGGACACAAGATATCAGAGAGGGGAATAGAGGTTGATAAAGCCAAGATTGAGGTGATGGTTCAGCTAGCTCCGCCCAGGACAGTTAAGGATATAAGAAGCTTCTTGGGGCATGCTGGGTTCTATAGGAGATTCATTAAGGACTTCTCCAAGATTGCTCGACCCTTGACCCGTCTGTTGTGCAAGGAAATAGAGTTCTTGTTCGATGATGAGTGCCTCAGAGCATTCAACCTGATCAAGGCGGCATTGGTGTCCGCTCCCATTGTGCAAGCGCCGGACTGGGACCACCCCTTCGAGATAATGTGTGACGCGAGTGATTATGCAGTCGGGGCTGTGCTTGGACAGCGTATCGACAAGAAATTGCATGTCATATACTATGCAAGCAGGACCTTGGACGATGCTCAGACGCGGTATGCAACAACAGAGAAAGAGCTTCTTGCTGTGGTCTTTGCCTTCGAGAAGTTCAGAAGCTATCTAGTGGGTTCAAAAGTTGTTGTCTACACAGACCACGCAGCCTTGAGGCATCTTCTGGCCAAGAAGGAGACTAAGCCGAGGCTCTTGAGGTGGATACTCCTACTCCAGGAGTTCGATTTGGAAATTCTAGACAAGAAAGGAGTAGAAAATGGTGTTGCCGACCACCTGTCAAGGCTCAGAGTGGATGAACCGATGCCCATAGACGACTCATTCCCCGAGGAACAGCTGTTGTTGGTCAAGACATTGGGTCATAGCGTGTACATTGTAAGGAAGCTTGAGGAGATCAAGGCAGTGGAGGAGAAAAGGACACCTTGGTATGCAGATTTTGCTAACTACTTGGTTTGTGGTGAATTGCCAACAGATCTAAGCCCCTATCAGAGGAAGAAATTTTTCCGAGACATATCCCACTACTTTTGGGATGAGCCATACTTGTTCAAGAGGGGGTCAGATAGTCTGTTCAGAAGATGTATTGCTGAGGAGGAAGTTGAGGGAATCCTACAACACTGTCATGGCTCCAGCTATGGAGGACATTTTGCAACCTTCAAGACCGCCCAAAAAGTTCTGCAAGCCGGTTTCTGGTGGCCAAGCTTATTTAAGGATGTTCACCAATTTATCTTGAGATGTGATCGCTGCCAGCGAGAGGGCAACATCACCAGGAGGAATGAGATGCCCCAGAACCCGATTTTGGAAGTGGAAGTGTTTGATGTATGGGGTATTGACTTCATGGGACCCTTCAAGCCAGCCTCCTATGGGAATGAGTATATCCTAGTCGCTGTGGATTATGTCTCCAAATGGGTAGAGGCAGTAGCCTGTCCAACCAATGATGCCAAAGCAGTGATTAAGCTGTTCAAGAACATCATTTTCCCAAGGTACGGTGTGCCCAGAGTGGTTATAAGCGATGGAGGCAGTCATTTCATCAACAAGGCGTTTGAAAACCTGCTCTCAAAGTATGGTGTGAAGCATAAGGTTGCTACACCATACCATCCTCAGACCAGTGGCCAGGTTGAGGTCTCGAACAAACAGATCAAGGGGATCCTCAGGACGATCGTTGGAGTGACCAAGAAGGACTGGGCAGCTAAGCTAGATGATGCACTTTGGGCCTATAGAACAGCTTATAAGACACCCATAGGAAGAACACCCTTCTCTCTCTTGTATGGGAAGTCTTGCCATTTGCCAGTTGAACTTGAGTACAAGGCACTTTGGGCGGTGAAGTTGCTGAACTATGACATAAGGACAGCCCAAGAAAAGAGAGAAATGGATCTTCATGAGCTTGAGGAAATAAGGCTGGACGCATATGAGAGCTCTAAGATCTACAAGGAGAGGTCCAAGGCGTTCCATGACAAAAAGATCCTCCCAAGGGTTTTCAAAGAGGGAGACAACGCTTTGCTCTTCAACTCTCGGCTCAAGCTGTTTCCAGGGAAGCTCAAGTCAAGATGGTCTGGTCCGTTTAAGATCAAGGAAGTCTTGCCTTACGGAGCTGTCACATTGATCAACCACAATGGGGGAGAGTTCACAGTGAATGGTCAGAGGCTGAAAATTTACCTAGGCCATGAAACGCCAGGAGAGGGAGTTTCGACTCCACTCCACGACCCTCCCTTAGCCTAAAAGGTTTGAGAGGTCAAGCTATGAGACCTAAAACAAGCTCACTTGGGAGGAAGTCCCATGTCTATCAATGTACATATCTTGTTTAAGTTTTATCTCTACTTGTTTTACTGTCTTGCCTACAGGTCGAGTAATTTCAGTGAAGACTTGGTCAATCAGCAACCATGCTTGGCGAGCTTGCCCAAGTTATACGAGAGCAACGGTTTTGGGAGACGGTTTTTACCAGTCCCTTAGCCGTTGCCAGGTGGGCCCATTTTTACTCTGATTTAAAGCCCATTAGTGATTTTCGCTTAAGTGTTTTGACCGGTTTTAATTAAGTAGATCGTGGGAGAGAGAGAAAGTAGCTGAGTAGGGGGGGCGGTTTTCGAAGGATGGGACGGTTTTGATTGGACAGTTCCAGTTTAATCCTGGCCGTCCGATTTACTTCCCCTTCCCTCTCTCCTACTTTACTCTTTTTAAGCATTATCTTTCCCTAATCTCTCTCTCTCACGACTTCCTATCTCCTTTTTCCAAAATTTCCTTTTGCATTCCTTTCTCTCTAAGTTCCCGCACCTTGCTCACCACTTTCATCTCGATCTCTCTTTTCCGATCCTCAACGGTAATTTTGCTTAGCTTTGAGAAGGGTTTTCGATTTGATTTTCGTTTCTTAGAGGAGTTTAGGGTGTAAAATTTGTTGTTGCTCATGAGAGGGAGAGTTTAGGTTGTTCTCGAAAACAGTTTGCATGTGCCTTTTTGCTTGTTATTTCTCGAATTATTTGAGTAGAATCTGCGGTTTATAGGGTTATCTTTGCTTGAATTGATCTATTGCCCGTTTTTAAGCCAAAATTTGATGAACTTTTCTCTTGATCAATTTGGATGTCTCGGATTCATCACAATTCTAATTGGCTTGTGAGCTTTGAATTGTCTTGTAGGAAATGGCAAACACAAGAGGAAAACTCGCAAAGGCGGCCGCCGAGAAAGCTCAGGGCAAGAAGCCGGTGGTCGAGGACGGTGAGGGAAGCAACCGCAAAACTCCCGGTCCAACCCGCATCCGCGCGAAGGAGTATCGCGCGATGTTCCGACAGATGACCTTCGTTGGGACAAGATATCCGGACCCGGATACAATGGAGAGTCTAGGGATCCTTGACGATTGCAAGGAGATGTTCGGCATGATGGAACTCGACAAGTTCATGTCGATGACTTATCCGACCTACAAGCATCACACAATTGACTTCCTCTCATCTCTGAAAGTCCACTACTACGAGCCCGACGAAGTGACGCCGGAAGGAGAAGGAAGCGGGTTCATCACTTTCATGCTCAAGAAGGAGAAGTACCGTCTCACTTTTACCGACCTCGAGGACATCTACGGCTTCCCCCACAAGGACGGGAGAACACTGACCACGACGATCACCAGAGAGGAGAATGATGGCCTCTGGGAAACAATAGCGAGCGGCAGGTTCAAATCGAGCACAGCCAAGAGCGCGCAAATAAGGAATCCTGTCCTGCGCTATGTCCACAAGGCGTTATCCCACACTTTCTACGCGCGGAGAGACACGAGCAACGTTACCGAGAAGGAGCTGGAGTTGATCAACTCGGGCATCGAGTACTCTCTGGTTACCATGAGCAACGGCAAGGCAATGGCTGGGGACAATTCTAACTCCAGCTTGGTCACGCACTTGATGAAGAGCTTCCTGGCATACAAAGATTGGGCAGTTACTCTGGACAAGATGGGAAAGGCGCGGGTTGGACAGGTTAGCGTTGGAGGGATCATCACTCCGATTCTAGTTCACTGCGGGGCCGAATTAGGAGAGCCGGACTTCCCGCCTCTATCCATGAACCTTGCCTACCTGCGCAAGATCCACTTCCTCAGCGCCGAAGAGGTCGAGGGGAAGTATATTTACAACTATGCTCACCATGACTTCCCCATAGCCTACACACTCCTGCCCAACGAAGCTCTGACAGCCATCGAAGTGAAGGGCAACATCGAGTTCCTTCTTCCCTACGGAGCGCTCTATGATCCGACTCCTGGAGCACAACAGCCGACATACTCACATGATGAGCAGATGAACGCGGGAGCAGAAGCTGCCGACTCTGACCAAGACGAACTTCCCGACGAGTACCAGGCCGGCGAATACAACTTTGAGCCGTATCAAGCCACTGGGAAGAACGTTGCATTGAACGCTGCCCACAAGCACATCAACTTGCTGCAGCAATGGAACAAGTGGCAGGACAAGACGATCAAGAAGCTGGTCAAGACGGTCAGGAAATTGTCAGCGCAGCTCAGGAACATTGCCCCTTGCACTCCCCCACCGGAAGAAAGCTTCTCAGACTGCGAGATCATCCGCGACGCTCAAGATCCTCCACACGCAGTCCCCTCAGCCGGAACCCATCGGTCAGCCCCGAAGAAGAGGAAAGCCTCGCGATCCCCATCTCTCGCACACTCCTCGGATGAGCTCATCTCATCCGACTCTCTTGAAATATAGTCGGTACATCTCCAAACTTTGTACATATTTTGCATATTTTGTTTTTGTTTTCTTCTTGCATTTTGTTTCATTCTATATGTTGCATTGAGCTCTAACCCGCATCTCTTTCACACGGAGACCGTGTGATTTAAGTGTGGGGGAGGGGTCAATGGCACTTGTGTCTGTGTCTCATGCATTTGCATCATATAGAAAATCATGTAAAATTTTCAAAAACTTGCAATAAAAAAAAAAAAAAAAAAAAAACAGAGCATATAGTTGCATTCATTTCAATTCGCGTTTTGAGCATTATCTGGTTAAGTTGAACAGTTGAATTGCGGGATTAGCTCAATGACCTAGTTCTAAGTTCTTTGGCGCATGTGTTTGAGCATGAAGTTAAGATAGAACCGCATCATTTGAGCGCATCTTGATCATCTTGGCAAAACCGAATGCATTGTTGCGATTTGAATCCACTCCTTGCTTATTAGAACCTGAACTTGACTTTTAATTATCATTCTCATGCTTGTTGATGTTCGCTCATGGATTATACATACTTGGGTCATCTTTTGCATAATATTCATCCTTCTTTGTTGATCCAAGTAGCACTCCCACCCTGAACTGAACCCTTCCTTTGAGCCATCCATTATTCTTGTGTGATTGTGAGGTCTTTTTATATTGTGGAAGCTTGGCATAAAGTGTTAGGCTTAGACCGACAAGGATAGGTGATCATGTAGACTCTAGTCCACGCCTTTTGGACTAGACTAGGCTAGGTCGAGGTTTTGGAAATTCATTTCGGGTTGGGAATGTTGAAAAAGAAAAAGAGTCTTGAGCAAAAGAAAGAAGTCAGCTAGAGTAAGTTATTGTGTAAGAGTTTGGTCTTAGTGAGAAAATGTTAGCCCCCATCATATATAAAAAAAAAAAAAAAAAAAAAAAAAAAAAAAAAAAAAAAAGAAAGAGAGAAAAGATGGGTTAGGGCAGAGGAAAAGAGAAAAATGTTAGACCAAGTCTCGAAACTTCAGGCAAAGGCCTTTGAAATTCTCTTAGCTGACCAAAGAATAGGCTCTCGAGGAAAGTGAGTAAAAAGAAAGTCAAGGGGGAAAAGGGTAGAAATAGGGAGGCTTTGAGTTGTTCTTAATTTGGGGTTTAGGATCCAGTTTAGGTGCAAAGGGTAGATGATCATTTGTCCTTGTATGCATCAGTTGGTCCTAGCCTTTAGCATTATGCCGAAGCTCTTCCATGCTGTTTTGAGAGAACCCATTTCCTGGTTATCCTTGACTTGAGCGCATATGCATCATTCTCGCTCTATCTCTTCCGTAACCAAATGAGCACATTTGACATGCATGAGTTTTGATCCATGGTTACATGCTTTAACTAAATGTTAAAAGGAGTGGAGGATTTGAATGCATGTTTAGGTCGAGCTGGTTATCTATGATTGCAATTGAGTGGTGGGGCTAAGAGTTTTGAAAAAGAAAGCCTCACTTGCGCTTTAGACCTTGAAACTAGGTTGTTGATCTGATTTCTCTTATCGGCTTTCTCTTGACCAGTTTGCTCAAGTCAGCATTCTCGCCTTTGGTTTCCGCTTGCTTGAGGGCAAGCAAGGACTAAGTGTGGGGGTGTTGATATGCTCCGAATTTGCATGCATCTAGCATATTAACTTACTCATGTTTATGTGTAATCGAGTCTCATTTCATTGCACTTAGTGTGGATTTTATCCATATAGGAGCATTTAGTTCTTAGGAAAGCATTTTGCATGTCCATTGCATTTGGAGTATGTTTCGCAGGTTAAAGGAGCCTTAAGAAGCTCAGATGATGGGACGAGGTGACCGGAGACAGATGGGAAGCAGATCGGAGCTCAGGTGCTTTCAAGGAGAGGAGAAAACCAGAGGACTTGGGCAGCAAAAACAGAGGACTTGAGGAGCCAGCCCAAGACCCGAAGGGCAAGAAAGTCAAGGCACGCGGCGTTGACCAAGGGGCCCCTTCCCCACTTACTATATAAACTCTTAAGACCTAGTTTTAGGCATCTTATCTTATGTTATCTTTAATTTCATCTTTGTGAACCGACTTCTCTCCCTTAGAACAAAAACATCTTTGTTTCAAGAAGTTCTTTGTTGAATCTTTCAAGTCTAAGAAGTAATTAAGTTTTTAATCTTGTTTTAGCTTGATTGAATCCTTTTTCTTCTTCTTTGCTTGCGGTTTTAGCATGAGTAGTGAGTAGTCTTCCTTGAGGTTTTAAGGGTGGGTTAGGATCGAGTTAGCTTCTGATCAAGAGATCATCCCTCGCTCAGTCCGGTTTTCCTCAACTAGGGTTCAAACAGCTTGACTCTTATCCGATCAATAAGAGTTAAGCCCCTAGGCTAGCACGCCCGGAAGGTGTTTGCGTTAAAGTCTAAGAGAACTAGTTGAGAAGGAAATGCTCCCAACCCAAGGGATTGGTTGCTTGGGGTGTTTTCATGCGCTCAAAGGCTAGAAATCCTCAAAGCTTACTGCTTATAAGCTCACCAGCGGAAGTTGGCTTTGAGTTTATCAAGTGGTAAAGCGACTAGACCACGGAAGTGGCTAGTTTACCAAGCCTTGCATAAACCGTGAACTTTGCTTGTTCTGTGAGAAATCTCTTGATCAGTTGCGACCTTTACCGATGATACTCACCCAAGACGCCTCTTTTATCATATTAACCTTCAAAGTTTGCATCTTTACACATCCTTTTAGCTTTACAATCATCAAAGTTTTTATCTTTAGTTTCTCTATACTTCAAAATCCCGATTTCACTTGAAGCTTAGCTTCTCTTTGAATTCCTTTTGCTCATCTTCCATTTGGTTCGATATCTCAAGTGCTACAGCGGTTAACTTAGTGGGCTTGAGTAGTTGACACACGCAAAAAGCCTGCTATCACTCTGCAGCATATACAAGAAATTCAGAGGAAGAACAACAAGAGCAAGAACAAATCAAGACCAACTGTGTATATGCAACTGTGGCGGGAACATATAAGCAAAGTCAGCCATTTTTCTTAAAGCAAAGAATCTAATCCCACAAGAGTAATCACGTGAAAATGGATTTTGATCCTTCATGGGTTTGACAACCAAGCCGAGCTTATATACAAAAAATACATTATGCTAAACAAAACTGCTGATACTATCACATACAAAATCTACAAAGTTTTAGGAAAAACTGTTTATGGAAAAACAATCAGCAGATATCAGAATCGATGACAACCTAAACCCCGAAAAAGAGATGTAGAATCTCAACTGAATTTGAAATTGTTCAGATGAGAGAGACCCTAAATCAATTTCAGCTAGAGCGAAACCGTACCGAACAGAGAAGTCACGCACAAACACAAGAGCTTCACACAACAAATCGAAGTCACGCCCGTCGGAGAGAGAGAAGTTGCGCCCATCAGAGAGAGAGAAGTCACCGCCGGAGAGAGAGAAGTCACGCCCGTCGAAGAGCGAGAAGTTGCCGCCGGAGAGAGAGAAGTCACGCCCGTCGGAGAGCGAGAAGTTGCCGCCGGAGAGAGAGAAGTCGCCGCCGGAGAGAGAGAAGTCGCAATAGTGGAGAAGAAAGTGAAAAAAGATTTAGGTTTGTGATATGCGAAGGTTATTTTTGTAATTTGTGAGTTTGAGCTGAAGATGGCTCAGCCAGATGTTTCGATTTGGAGCAGCCAGATGATTTTAAAATTTTTGCCTAAAATTTAAAAAGTCATCTAGATGATTCAGCTGGCTGATATGCGTTTTTAACATTAAACGAACAACAGTTGTTATGATCAGCCGAATGGACAAACGAACAGGGCCCATGTTTCTTTACAAATTTACGCTATTGGTTGTCAAAAAGTTTCCCTTTTATATGTATAACTAGGGGAAACCCCGCGCGATGCGCGGAGATAAGTTTTTATTAGTTTACTAAAAAAATGTTTCTTGTTATTAATATCTTATACTTGTGTAAATTATATGTTTTTAATTTAATATGTAGTGGCTGTTTTTTGTGATGTCTTATATTTTTTTACAAAGTTTTAATTTGATCTCATTTATTTAAATAGTAGATGTCAATTATATATCATCAAAAATTAAAAATGTTATGGTAAAATCTACTCAATTTTTAATATGGGCTATCTTATAATTTTTTGGTGATTTGAACGGAATTTTTTTTGTACTTGGTGAAGTAGATAAACTTGAAAATAGAATTACTATGATATTTATAGTTAAAATAATTGTACTTGTATATTTTTTTTAATTAGATGATGTGTAATTTGAAACTGAATATAGGTTATTATTAATAATCTACAGTAAATTTGATTTCAAAATAAAGTGAAATTAATTTATTATTGATTTGAAAATACCAAAAAGGAGAAAAAGTAACGTATAAGAATCATGTAATAATAATACAGAAAACACATGAAGTAGCAAATTAGGCGGATCTAATTATTATGTGGAGTATTTAATATTCATATAAATTAAGATAGATATGAATGCTATAATATATTGCTTAAGTTTCATGAACTCACCAATGAATATGACTTCGGAAGTAGTACCAAAACTATTAATATAAACATAATGTAATGATATATTAAAAAATAAAAATAAAAATTGTATCGGTATATTGATTGTTCTTCCATTTAGATAAAAGATTTACATATTGCATAAATTAAATGTAGTTTAATTTGATAGTTTATATGAAACAAATATTTACATTCTATTATTTTGTGTGAATTGAATGTGGTTTAATTGTGTAGTTTAATGTAATGATATATTAAAAAATAAAAATAAAAATTGTATCGGTATATTGATTGTTCTTCCATTTAGATAAAAGATTTACATATTGCATAAATTAAATGTAGTTTAATTTGATAGTTTATATGAAACAAATATTTACACTATATTATTTTGTGTGAATTGAATGTGGTTTAATTGTGTAGTTTATATGAAATAAATGTTTGTTTGACCAAAAACTTAATATGAAAAAATGGATGTTGAATTTCAAAAGAGGACATGTTTCAAAAAATAAGAGTGACACATGGCAACCTCTCAGAGAGTGAGAAATATGATAACCATGGATAGTGAGAATATTATTACTATTATTATTATTATTATTATTATTATTATTATTATTATTATTATTATTATTACATATAATATTTACATATTGTATAAATTGAATGTGATAATTGTGTAATTTATATAAATTAAGATAGATATGAATGCTATAATATATTGCTTAAGTTTCATGAACTCACCAATGAATATGACTTCGGAAGTAGTACCAAAACTATTAATATAAACATAATGTAATGATATATTAAAAAATAAAAATAAAAATTGTATCGGTATATTGATTGTTCTTCCATTTAGATAAAATATTTACATATTGCATAAATTAAATGTAGTTTAATTTGATAGTTTATATGAAACAAATATTTACATTCTATTATTTTGTGTGAATTGAATGTGGTTTAATTGTGTAGTTTAATGTAATGATATATTAAAAAATAAAAATAAAAATTGTATCGGTATATTGATTGTTCTTCATTTAGATAAAAGATTTACATATTGCATAAATTAAATGTAGTTAAATTTGATAGTTTATATGAAACAAATATTTACACTCTATTATTTTGTGTGAATTGAATGTGGTTTAATTGTGTAGTTTATATGAAATAAATGTTTGTTTGACCAAAAAACTTAATATGAAAAAATGGATGTTGAATTTCAAAAGAGGACATGTGTCAAAAAATAAGAGTGACACATGGCAACCTCTCAGAGAGTGAGAAATATGATAACCATGGATAGTGAGAATATTATTACTATTACTATTATTATTATTATTATTATTATTATTACATATAATATTTACATATTTTATAAATTGAATGTGATAATTGTGTAATTTATATGAAATAAATGTTTGTTTGACCAAAAATATTAATGTTGTTTGATATAAGAAATAATAGATGTTGAATTTAAAATGATGACAAGTGTCAAAAATATGTGAGGACAAATGTCAGCTTTTCAGGTAGTGAGAAACATGATAACTACACAATATTATAATAGATAGATATTCAAGTGCGTTAACGTCGAAAGCTAGAGAGACAATATTTCCCCACAATTCAACATGGAATTTTAAAAGGACGTTCCAAAAGAAAAAATTCAACATGGAGTATCAAACCTCTATCAAAACTTGGGAAAATAAAGGTTTACAAAAAAATAAAAAATAAAAAAAACTTGGGAAAATAAAAGGTGAACATATAAGGAGATGTATTGAATTTGGGATTTAAAGTGATTTGAATTGATTTCATTTTTAGATGAATTTAGGTGATTTAGGGAAAAAATTATGATTTTAATGAAAATACTCTAGAATTCCATCTAAAATTATGGGATTTGGATTCTTATATTTTTAACTAAGAAACTTCATTAAAACACTTTAAAATCACATAGAATCCACCATTTAAAATATTTTCAATAATACTGAATTTTTTAAAGTACATTTTAAAATTATAAATTCAATAGCACTAGATTTTAAATCACTTTTTAAACAAATCACTAATAATCATCTCAAATATTCAGTTGAATACATCTCTCATAGTTTTCAAACTTAATATATGACAACCTGACAAAGAATTGAAGATATAATAAACTTAGTACACATAAATCACACTATATTAATATTTTAAAAATCTTGTCGTTGATATTCTTTTTTTTTGGTCAACAATCGTTGATATTCATGTTTAATAAAACCTGTATACACAAAATTATTTATGAATTTGTCACTTGTCCCATCATAACGATATTTTATATAATCTTTTATTTGGTTCCAACTTAATTAATTTTATTAAAATATAGTGAAAAAGAAATAAAAAGTTGATTTAAGAACTTTTTTTTTTTGAACTTTTTGATTTAAGAACTTGATGTTTGAATTTTACATTGCTAATGAGATGAGATTTAGCATAAAAAATAGAAGATACTACCAGGCACTTCACTCATCAATAACCGTTTTTAAGTTGGAATTAATTACATACGTTTTATGATAAAAAAAAAAAAAAAATCCATTTAGAGTATTACTTTTGTTAGTTTGAAATTTATCAGTATGGGAAAGATATACATAAATTTCATCAATACGGTGAAGTTCATACTTTTTTTTTTGACAAAATGCTTAAGTTCACATATTACACTAAACATTAGATTCAATTTAGTCGGGTTAGTAGTATATATGTATATCCTCCACTGAAATATTCTTACTTGATCATTGTCATATTCATATACGAATACAATTAAATTAATCATATGTAATACGCTAGGACCCGCTTACGATTATTATGAATACGACCAAATTTAGATGCGAGACATTCTACTCAAACATGTACAGAAGCCACTTATTTATATACCAAAAGATATGTATATACTACACACACACATTTATACATATCACTCTCACATGGGGCACACAAAATTTATATGAGTTCAACTGCCAGTTTTGGGGTCAAGAATGTAACAATGTGGCTACTCTCAGTGCCTGTCGTGTCTTTATTTTCCGTCTTCCTGACTTTTTTTCCCCTCGTGAAAATTTAGTATTTGGCCTCTTTCTCTACTACGCATCTTTATTCCAATATCATAATATCATGTGATTAACTAGCTTCTATTATGCAAAACGTATTCGTATACAGTAAGTAAGTAACTAGTTTTTTATGGAATAAGTTTTGCTTAAACTAACGTACACGTTCATTGTAAATATCATTTAATTGGACAATACAATTGCATCAATACCTGTGAAAATTTAGTATTTGGCCTCTTTCTCTACTACGCATTTTTATTCCAATATCATGTGATTAACTAGCTTCTATTATGCAAAACGTATTCGTATACTGTGGACAGTGTCAGTAAATAAGTAAGTAACTAGTTTTTTATGGAATATGTTTTAATTAAACTAACGTTCACGTTCATGTAAATATCATTTAATTGGACAATACAATTGCATCAATACCTGTGAAAATTGATTTTATATCTAATAATTCATGGAAAAAATATAAAATTGTGTTTTCTAATATATATTGCTTTTTACAATATATGTGCGATTATCATTTGATCGGTTATTTAAGATATAGAATATAGGATGTCTTTCTACAACCATATGTAGATGTTTTAATTGGCAAAAAAAATCCAATTTTCATAGGCTCCGGAAATTAGTTTGAACTTCAACCTATAAATATTTTGATTAACAAAAAAAATGTTTTTCTACAAGACTACGACAATATGATGGATTAATTAAACCCATTTAAAAAGGATCTGAACGCAGTATTATATCCACTGGCCAACTATTAATCCATTTAATACTTCGATAGCCATAAACCATCAGAGTCTTCATTAATAGAAAGGACACTGAGTAGATACAAATCTAAATATATAGACTATATAGTCCACAAACAAAAATTGGACACCACACATACATCCTCTGTGAGGCCAATATGGTAAGGATGATTAGAGAACGAGGAAAGTATTCTAAAAACATTTATTACGTTAGTTCTTTTCACTAATATAGGTGACGGGAGAAAGATGAATTCATTATTTCTTTTTAGTCACAACTAACTAATTCAAAAAGGGGTCCCGAAAATAAGTACGTGACAAATGAAAATTCAGTTATTTATAAATTAAAACAAATCTTTATAAATTAAAAAAAAAAAATCTTTACAGCTATCTGCGTCAAGAAAAAAAAGGGTAGCATGTGAAATTTAGACAAAAAAATAAAAGTTTTAAATGAGAAATATAATTTATCGTGACCATAAGTGATAACTATACAGTACTGTTTATTTATTTATATAACTTTGTATTCATACGTGCATGACACATAAGATCATCTAATAACTTCGTCCAATATGCAAACATTAATAAACTGCAACGGAAATTGCTCTTTTGTTTTGTTTCGGAAGATTAAATTTAACATCTAACCTTACATTGTTCAAAACCTTACAACATTAAAAACAAAAGAGAAAACAGAAGTTGTGGTTTGAAAAAGAAAGAATAGAGCAACCACATGGCTGCAATCAGGGGCGGACCCACTAAGGAGAGAGGTGTGGCACGTGCCACATGCTGTTTAAAATTTTTTTCTAATGATTTTTATTAAATTTAGTATATTCTTTAGTTATAAATAAAAAATAATAAGCAAAAGTGCCACAGGCCCACAGCCCAATCTCAAACTTAAGAATGTCTCGATCCAGTAAAAGTTAGTAAAAATTAATAAAAATGTCCAGCCCAAATAATTAATTAATCTAACCACAAGAAACAAACCCTATTGTTTTTTTAATTAACTGTTGGTCTCCGTTGGTGTTCTACGACGACGGCATCAACACATCGTCATCTCTCTATTAAGCTTTCTAATTTTGGTGAGTTTCAGTCATCTTTATTTTTATTTTTTTTATCTATTTGATTTATGCTAGATTGTTTACTAACTGAAATAGTTATTTTTTAATTAGGTACTCATGGAAAGATATTTTAAAAAGCAATGTGTATCGACTTCTAAAACCGATTTGGAGAATTTGCCTTTGGATCCTGCAGATAGGAAAAGAATTTTGGATTATCATCCTAATGAAAGAGACGAGGTTAGACGCAAATATCTTATTATGGGTCCTTGTCAACCTCGTGATTATAAATTTCCTCAGACATTGGTAGGAAATAAGCTTAGAAGATTTAATTCAGCTTGGTTTGATACTCCTCATTATCGTCGTTGGTTGGAATATAGTAAGAAAAAAAACAAAGCTTTTTGTCTAGTTTGCTACTTGTTTAGAGATTACACTGAAAATAAAGGTGGGAGTGATGAATTTGTGACAAAAGGCTTTGATACTTGGAAAAATCCAAATAGATTATCAGATCACGTGGGACTAGTGAATAGTTTTCACAATAATGCACTGAAAATGGCTGATAATTTGATGACACAAGGTCAGTCAATCGTTCATGCTTTTTATAAGCAAGATGACACAATAAAAAATGAATACAGAATCAGATTGAATGCTTCAATTGATTGTTGTAGATATTTATTACGGCAAGGATTAGCTTTTCGAGCCCATGATGAAAGTGCGGCATCAGCTAACAGGGGAAATTTTGTAGAGCTATTGAAATATACTGCAGAGCAAAATGAGCTTGTAAGCAAGGTTGTGCTGGAGAATGCTCCAAAAAATAATCAGATGGTGTCTCACAAAATCCAGACAGAAATAGTGCATTGCTTTCCTGAAGAAGTTATTGGATCTATTATTCAAGAAGTTAATCATGATGTGTTTTGCTTGTTGGTTGATGAATCTGCAGACGTTTCTGATAAAGAGCAAATGGCAGTGGTTTTGCGTTTTGTTGATAGTTATGGGATAGTCAAAGAGAGATTCATTGGTCTTGTTCATGTCATGGAAACATCTTCTCATACTCTAAAGCGTGCTGTTGATTCACTGTTTGATAAACATGGATTGAGTATGAAAAAAATAAGAGGACAAGGCTACGATGGAGCAAGTAACATGAAGGGTGAATTTAATGGGCTGAGATCACTGATTTTGAAAGAAAATAGTTCTGCATATTATGTCAATTGCTTTGCTCATCAGCTTCAGTTGGTTGTCGTGGCGGTTGCAAAAAAACATTTTGAAGTTGGTGATTTTTTTGACATGATTTATATCTTGTTAAATGTGGTTGGAGCTTCTTGTAAGAGAAAGGATATTATTCGAGAAGACCATAGGAAGAAAATCGAGGAAGGAATCCGTAAATGTGAGATTAAGACAGGGAAAGGATTGAATCAGGAACTTTCATTTCAAAGACCTGGTAATACTCGTTGGGGTTCTCACTACAAAACTTTACTACGGTTGGTTAGTTTATTTTCTTCTATCATTAAGGTGCTTGAGTGTGTCGAAATCGATGGGACTGATGGTATCAAAAGGCGCCAAGCTAATGGTCTTCTCAAATATTTTCACACATTTGACTTTGTGTTCTACTTACAGTTGATGTTGCTTCTTCTTGGGCTCACCAATAATCTATCAAAGGCTCTACAACAAAAAAATCAAGACATTTTGAATGCTATGTCTCTAGTGAAATCCACCAAGCAACAACTGCAAAAGCTCAGGGATAGTGGATGGGATTCTCTTATTGATAAGGTATCATCTTTTTCTGAGAATCATAACACTGATTTGTTCATTATGGAAGAACAGTTTGTCGATCCAAAGAAGCCAAGAAAAAAAAGCAACATAACAAACTTGCATCATTATCGAGTGGAATGCTTTTACCACGTAGTGGATATGCAAATTCTAGAGTTTAATGATCGTTTTGATGAAATAAACACTGAACTGCTTGGATGCATTGTGTCTTTGAGTCCTATTGATTCATTCCGTGAGTTTGATCTGTTAAAACTTTTGAGGTTGTCTGAGTTTTATCCAGAAGATTTTGGTCCTATGGAGCGGATTTCTCTTGAGCATCAGCTTGGTATTTACATTGATAATATTCGAGATGATGTAAGATTTGCTAATTTGGTGAATCTTGGAGATCTTGCACGAGTAATGGTAGAGACAAAGAAACATTTTTCACATCCTCTTGTTTATCAACTTCTGAAGCTTGTGTTGACTTTACCTGTAGCCACTGCTACTGTTGAGAGATGTTTCTCTGCAATGAAGATCGTGAAGACTACCTTGCGCAATCGAATGAGTGACCAGTTTTTAAATGATTGTCTAATTTGTCTAATTGAGAAAGAACTATTTGATAATGTGACAAATGAGATAGTGATAAAGATATTCCAAAATATGGAAGATGGTAGAGTAGTTTTGTAGGGATTTTTTGGTTTTTTTATTGTTTACAAACTTTTGTAGTTTTTAATATTATTTTGATAAACTTTTTTTATTTATGTGCCCCATATTAAATATATTTCTGCGTCCGCCACTGGCTGCAATAGCCACCCAAGTAAGTCCTCAGTTGGTTGGTTCAATCCACGTGCTACTGCCCTTTTACTCCATTCTCAAATATCTCATTTTTGTCTTCTCTTTAATTCCTTGCAGCCACGAATTTCAAAAATAATTTCTATATCATTGGTTATAACTCAGAAAAAATCCAAACCGTATTAAATTTTGTTTTATTAATGTATGGACCAGTTATGTTATTACGATAGCCACTTGACCATCAAAATTGGTATTTAGGTGGACACCATTTCTATTATTGCTTTTTGTGTGCAACGAGCGGTATGGCGGTGCGTTGATTTAACATCGTGTATAGTTTGGTTTACATATATTTGGAACGACATCTTCTACTTAGGTCCATTGCTAACATTTCCTAAATTCTTAGAATGGAAATGTAGATTTATGCTTTCGAATATTGGCACTATTGATAAACAAAAGACATATATACTTCAAGTCTTCAAATGGTATAACTATTTTCTAGCTAGTCAGATCAATAGTTCTTTCTTTACCAAAAAAAAAAAAAAAAACAGATTAATATTAATGAAGTGCCTCGTCTTTAAACATCTTCATTAGTTTAACCAAATATACTAATGAAGATGTTTAAAGATGTGCCAAGTTTGGTGACATTTTGCGCAAAATTTAAACTAATGAAGATGTTTAGAGACGAGGCACATATATTTGGTGAATTGCTTTTCTTATAAATGATATTTTTAATTGTTTATTATCCGCCATTTGCATTATTGTATAAACAACTAATTTGGAATTTAGACGTTTTTAAAAGAGAATATGAAAACCTAAGATTATGAAGATCAGCTTGAGTTCTGGCACGAAATGTCAATTGTTGGAAAAAAATAAAAGTAAGCATTCCACAATCTCAGTTTCAAAGTCCTTTATTTTTTTTAACTACAGAATTGAAAGATGAACTAATTGTATACCATTTTACCGGAAAAAAACTAATCGTTTACCATTATATATATCATTGTACATAAAAAGACTAATTGTTTACCATTATATATATCATTGTACATCGATCGGGTACATAATTTCTTGTCCCATCTTGTAAGTCTCGATATTAGGCTCGTATAGGTCGAAACGTGTACACCTAGGGTAAATATCCCACTGAAAGACGAGAGACAGTAAGCTAGAATCGTAACACGTAGAATCACAAATAATCAATGGCTATCATCTCTTTAACTAGTTTACTTTTCTGTACTCTATAATCTATATATAACTCTAACCAGCAAAAACACCAAAATGAAACAGAACCGTGTGCTATATGTTGAAAAAGTATAACCACGGAATTGTAAGTACCTTATACAAATTTTGTTACTTATTTAAAATTGTACAACAGCAACAAAAAAAAAAGTTCCGGTCACACTGGATAACATATTCATCAATCAATATATATTAGGAAAATAATATGTAACCGACGATGAGCAATTCACTCACTGGCGGCAGCAGCACTACCACCGGCCCTTCCGACACGTAGTCTCGACCCAATAATTTTAGTATTTGTTTAGTTTATCCTTCTAGATCTATTTATCTCCGTCACATCATTTCTAAATTGCAACCTTGTATAGAAATATTTGGAAAATATGCCTTGAGAAACATGTGACACATTATGACTTTTTCATCAACAAAGAAAAAATGCGAGGGGTGTGAACGGGAACTAATAGCCACTAATTTTTAAAAGAATTTAGGCTTTCTATTTAGAGCCATTAATTAAAGTTTATATTTTTGATCTAAGTTTTAAATATAATCGTTGTGAATAGAAATAATCTACTAAATACAAAAATGGGACAACAAAAATCGTATAAATTGAATTAAACCATGAATTTTAAATGTGTATAAGATTGAATATAAACTGTATATAAAAAACGTTGCTTATCTTGCTAATAGAAGTATTACTAAAGTACAAAGGCAGAACTTAACTATCTCAAAAAGTGTTTGAAAAACTTTTTTAATAATTAATCATGCGTAGATATCGTTGATATAAATAATTTATTAAAAATTATACCCCTACTACGAAGAGTTGAAGAGTTCTTAGGTAGAAGTTAATGTACTATGACCAAACAGAAATCAGAGTTTTTTGAGTGTGTTGTTTATATGAACATAAAACTTTTGAAAGTTTGTGTGATACGTCACGAAAATATTAGATAATACTTCAGAAATCTGCTCCAGAAAAGTATACATCGAAGCAAGTTTTAAGTTGAGAGAAGTATCAAAAATAGTAGAAACATCTAAGCAACAATTTTAAGTTGAGCTGTAAAATATTGAAATCCTACCAACAATCTTTTTCTAATATCATTTTAACCAGAAATATATCTTGTTCTTATATAGTGTTTCTCTCCAACTGAAAAACAAAACAAAAAGTTCTGATGAATCCTTAAAAACTTTACTGCAACATAAAACTAATGCAGCAAATGACGTCGACCCTAGATACCTACAAGTACACATATAAAATACATAAGGGGGGTTATTGGTAGATGAATTTGTAAGAATTCTTAAAATTTTCAGAAATCTTTGTTATTGATTTGTGAATTCTAACAATCTTATTAAAATCTGTTGTTATTGGTTTGGTGATTTATAAAGTCCATACAAAATCAGTTGTTATTCAAAAAGTTTGTGTTTTAATGATTTCATGAATCCATTAAAATCCTTGTTATTGGGACATGGATTTTAAACATTTTAACTCGTAGAACAAGATTTCCAAAATACTACCTATAACCCTTAGATTTTCAAAATTCATTATAACAAAATATTTTGATTGATTTTATGAATATACAATCTCTCTCCAAATCTAACATAAACTCTTCATAAATTTAACAAATCTCTTAACTTTCAAAATTTATCAACTCTATAGAAATTCATCTCCCAATAACCCCCCTAAGTGTATCGCAAATACATCTTATAATATAATTAAATAAAGAAGTTCTCTGTTGACAAAATAGGCCTTGTTTCGTCTACAATAAAATATTTTGGTTTTATTGGGCCAATACCAATTTATCTCGGATAATACTAGCAAACAATATTTTCCGAAAATGGATTTATTTATTTATTTAGTTTTATTTAATTGTCAGTTTTCATTAGTGGGATTAGTATGATGTATTTATTGTTGTTATCCAACTAAAAAAAATCTGTCTAAAAAAAAAAGATGAATTAAAATAAGCAGAAATAAAAGGGAATATAAGGAAGAGAGGAAGCAATGAGAAGTGGCGTCCTCTCTTCATTTTCAACCGGCACTCCTTCTCTTCTTCTTCGTCCCAATCTTCGTCTCTTCGAATCTACTTACACCTATTCTATATATATATATATATCTCCCTCCCTTAGCCATACCTACACAGCTACAGCCATACCAATAACAACATTTCTTTCCTCTTCTAAACGGAAATAGAAGCGAGCGAGTCATCTAATCGGGAAGAATAGATCAATCGATTTGGTTCTCTGTTTTCAGAAATTGGTGCGATCGGATGGTGAATAGGCAAGAGGAGAAGAAGGTGGAGGAGCTGAGGAAGGGAATGCGTTTGGGGAAATATGAGCTCGGGAGGACGCTCGGAGAGGGTAATTTCGGCAAAGTTAAATTCGCTAGAGATACCGTCTCCGGTCAATCGTTCGCCGTTAAAATCATCGACAAGTCTCGTATCGCCGATCTCAACTTCTCATTGCAGGTTTGATTTTACGTTTTTCGCATCTATAATCTCCGCCTTTTCCGATTTATTTCTATTTTTTTCTTTTTTTGTTTTCTGGTTTTCGATCCTATAATCACGGATCCAATTTCTTAAAGAGCTACCGTTTGAGATTTGCAGATAAAGAGAGAGATCCGGACTCTGAAAATGCTCAAACATCCCCACATTGTCAGATTACATGAGGTTCGTTTCCCAATTTCTTATTCATTAATTTGTGATTTCTTTTTTTTTTTTAATAGATTTTTAAATTTTCTTCTTGGATTATCGAATGATTCTTTGATTGGGAAGTGGAGGTTGCGTAATTTATTAAAATTAAAAATAAAAGACAAACAATTTGGATTATTTTGTTTGCTTGCGGTGTAGGGTTTTTTAATTTAGTACCTGAGTCTGACAGAAAGTAAACAAAAAGTTCTGAATTATTGCTCTGCTCACGGTTATTAAATTTGATCCATTTTCTTTTTGCTATTAAGATGTCGTTACTCGTCAGGATAGGATCTGTGGAATATTCTCTATTTTTAGTCTCTCCATTGTTTCTTTTTATCTATTAAATCTCGGAAATTTGTTGTTTGCTTTGGGTTTATCTTACAAGTCATTCGGTTTAATCACTTAAAAAAAAAAAAAAAAAATTGTGAATCTGGTCATCAGTTTCGTCCTTAAACATGTTCCTTTAGCTTGTTATTCACGTTGCCAATTAGCCACCCATAAAAGAAGACTACTTACTTACTACAATTTTTTAATTATTCCATTATCGAGATTCGAAAATCGAAACAGTGGCTTGACCGGTAAAACGCAAAAATATGACCTTTTCAATGCAATGTGGGTCCCAAAATCGTCGTGAAAAATGCAAAGATATGACGCAGCTAATAATTGCCTTGATTTAGGAACTTTTAAGCTTTTTATTATTATATGGACCCACTTTGATCTTTAGTCATACGTTACTTATTCTTTTTTTTTTTTTTTTAGTATATGATTTTATTTCATTAAGATTTATTTATATTCGGATTATTATTTGGATATTGCTGTACTTTTTGGTTAAAAAAGTGGAGGACGTTTATTGTTGACTTTTAATTATCTCAATTCCTCTGATTGCTTTGCCTTGTTACAAGAGTTTAAATCTTTGACTTTTTGGTTTAAAGCAACCGATTGTGTATTTGTATTTCACATAGTGGATACACGTGGTCCACGTTTTTAAAGCTTGAGGTCCCGACTAACTCTGTCGTCTTGTGGTTACCTTTTTATTTTATGTGTACCTAATTGTAAGTTTTGTGGGCACGGTTTAGGTAATCTTTGGATATGAAAGAAATGAAATCATATTCTATATTTTATTCATTCTGTTAGTTAGGACAAATCTCTTAGATTATCAAACATCTTACCTTAGAATTCACATTTACTTTTTTATTCTTGAAACTAATGAGCCGCTTCGTTGTCATCATGCAGGTCTTGGCTAGCAAAACGAAGATTAATATGGTGATGGAATGTGTCACCGGAGGAGAATTGTTTGACAGAATTGTAAGACTCATCGTTGACTAATGCTGCAAGCAAAGCTGTTCTTTCCACTCACGAGTGTGTTTTTAAGCTTTAAACTCACACTATCTGATCTCTCTCAGGTTTCGAAAGGAAAGCTAACAGAAACCGAGGGAAGAAAAATGTTTCAGCAGCTAATCGATGGAATCAGCTACTGTCACAGCAAAGGTGTCTTCCACAGGGATCTCAAGGTCCGTGCTACTCACGTGTTTTCAAAACCCTAAACGCTTATGATATATACATCTCTGATATTCAACTTTTCTCTATATTGCAGCTAGAGAATGTTCTTCTTGATGCAAAGGGACATATAAAGATCACTGATTTTGGCCTTAGTGCTCTGCCTCAGCATTTTAGGGTACTTGGAAACATCATCTTAAACTATTAACATCAGCAGAAAGAGCAATGTTGAATTGATTCGATGATCCAACTAATCTTTTTGGTTTGGCATTTTAGGATGATGGATTGCTACATACAACATGTGGAAGTCCTAATTACGTTGCGCCTGAGGTTTTAGCCAACAGAGGATATGATGGTGCAGCATCAGATATATGGTCATGCGGTGTGATCTTGTATGTGATTCTAACCGGATGTCTTCCTTTTGACGATAGAAACCTTGCTGTTCTCTACCAGAAGGTAAACAACCACATCTTCTTTCTCTCCGATATTATCAATTTGGCATGCGTTTTGAAGAAACAAGGTTTGAGAAAAGATTTGCTTTTTTTCTTTCTTTCCTCAAGATATGCAAAGGAGACCCACCAATACCAAGATGGTTGTCACCAGGCGCAAGAAACATGATCAAGAGAATGCTTGATCCAAATCCAGTCACGAGGATCACAGTCCCAGGTATTAAAGCCAACGAATGGTTCAAGCACGAATACACACCTTCAATTCCCGATGATGATGATGATGACGAAGAAGATGTTGACACAGACGATGATGCTTTCTCAATCCAAGAACTCGTAAGATTTTGTCGCCTCGCACTTTATTGCAATTGCAATTTGATTCAAGTTACGATGTGCTCAATTCTCTGTTTCTTTTTGAACGATGTAGGGATCTGAAGAAGGGAAGGGCAGTGACTCACCGACCATCATCAATGCGTTTCAGTTAATCGGAATGTCTTCCTTTCTTGACCTGTCCGGATTTTTTGAACTCGAGGTAAAGTGTCTTTACTCTGTTTCAAAGATGTGTCCTCTGCTTGAGAAAAATGTCTAATAGTAGAAAGTTTTACTTTTCATTCTCAGAATGTATCAGAGAGGAGAATAAGATTCACCTCAAATAGATCAGCAAAAGATTTACTGGAGAAAATCGAAACAGCCGTTAAAGAAATGGGATTCAGTGTACAAAAGAAACATGCCAAGGTGACTCTTCACAGCATGTTCTTCCTCTTCATTAGCTTCTTGGAATGTCAAGTTTGTAGAGTTCATAAAAATTTGTTTTTTTTTGTTCAGTTAAAAGTTAAGCAAGAAGAAACAAGCCAGAAAGGTCAAGTTGGTTTATCAGTAACAGCCGAGGTATATTAATTATTACATTAATATTTCACTAAAGTAGACTAATTATTAATGATTATACGTATTTGACTAATCAAAGAACTTCTTGTCAATATAAAACAGGTCTTCGAGATAAAGCCGTCACTGAACGTGGTTGAGCTAAGAAAATCTTATGGCGATTCATGTTTGTATAGACAGGTAAGCTAATATTGTCTCTTCTTTATTTAGTTCAATGGTGTCTCTTACTCTTTTTATCTTCAGTTTTGATTAATAAAGAAAAACAAGAATAGGAAAGATAAAGAGGATTAATTTGAACTTTGGGTTTGGTGGCAGTTGTACGAAAGACTATTAAAAGAGGTGGGCACTTCCTCGCCGGAGCAAGGGATAGTCAGTTAGTAATATAGGTGTTGGTGTTTTCGCTAAAGAGAAAATAGTCGACTAATTTATGTCACCATCGATGTAAATAATATTTCATTCTTATAATATAATGTAAATATTTGCATGAAATTTAAAAGAAAGCAAATATTCTCAAGGATTAGAGCTTTTTAGTCGCTCGCTACCTTTGTATTTGCTCTTTATATTTGGTGTGCCTAATCGGCCCAGTAGCCAAATTCCAAGAAAATCTCTTCATATATATGTATAGTTTATACTTGTATATAAATTTTATATAAGATTGATTTCCAAATGGGTTGCATAGATGCCATACCATGCTCGTGCATCAAATTATAAAGTGGTTACTAGTGGAGGATTCACGCGTTTGCGGCTTTGCGCGATTGTTGAAAATAAAAATAGTTTAAAGAAAATAAAACTTTTATCTAATTAATAAACTCCTAACAATAAAATGTATAATATTAAATATCACATCCTAACTTTCAACTTTAATTATTAAAGTTATAGATTATTAAAGTTATAGATATGATATTAATTACCATGTCAATTTTGATCATCCACTAAAATTACTAATTATATCACAATTAGTATAATAAGATTAAGTTACCCAATATATTTTAATAGTTTTTATGATTTTATGTCATTTTATTTTGTTATTATATCTTACATTTTTTTGGGTGATAAATAATTAGACCATGATTAATGGAGGAGACCCATTTCGTCTCTTAGTTAATATTTTATCAATACAATTATTTTTATAATTTTTGTAAGAGACGTTTGTTTTTGGCTACTCCAACGGTAGAACAATAAGATACCGTATGTCATCATAGAACCATAATCCTTTTTTGAAAAAAAGTGCTCAAAATTAAAAACTCTCTTTCCAAATTCCATAAACCCCAAAAAAACATTTCACTTTTCTAACTGAATCCATCATCTTTTTGTTGTTCCTCTACCGTGTCAAGCTTGGATTCTAAAGGAGAAAAATAAAATAGTGAAGAGAGGGAACAAGAAGTGGTAGCACGAGTACTCTCAAGATTTAAACCCAAAGAAGTAAGAAGAAGAGAGACAAACCAATGGAGAAGAAGAACAAGTCAACAAGACACAAACAAGGATCTATTGATTGAGAGATTGAGATGGATCAATCTGCTGACAAAGGAATCTTCATCATCATCATCAACGCATAAACAACTCAACAAAACCAGTTTATTTTCTCTGCTTTCCTCAGCACAAAGCCCACCATTAAGAACAAATCTCCAGCAACAATACAAAGGCAAAGCAGCACAAGAAGAAGCTAAGCCAGAGAGACAGAGAAGATCATCACAAAGTCGTTTCCTTTACCAATGGCTGATCATAATGCCAAACTCAACGA
Organism: Erythrophleum ivorense; assembly: GCA_026724425.1. Taxonomy (NCBI): domain Eukaryota; kingdom Viridiplantae; phylum Streptophyta; class Magnoliopsida; order Fabales; family Fabaceae; genus Erythrophleum; species Erythrophleum ivorense. The sequence goes on from JAIUCV010001487.1 coordinate 44,611, forward strand.
ATCATCATTCAGATTCGGTAACCAAATCCCCTATTCCGACAAAGGCAGATTCAGTTTCGCCAGAGGTTGTAGTAAAAGGCTATCTCCAACAGTTCAAATCCGATAAGTTATTCCAGTTTTCGCTGCTCCACCATCGAAAGAAGAGAAGAAGAAATCGATAGGTTGACTCTCCGTTTGTGAGAATCTTCGACATCGGCTTGTTTCAATGCTTGAGCTCGGAACCCGACCATAATGCGTTGACAACAGATTTCCGTAGCGCGCCTGCAGATTTTGCTCTGTCTCCTTTTGCTTAATCACTTCTTCCAACATGCAGCCATCTCTTCTTGCCTCTTGAATGATTTAAAGCACTCTACTTCCGTTCCACCTATTAGAGATACTCAATCAATATGATTGATATGTGATAGTCAATAGTCGTGATATGATTGCCTTCATCATCGGCTCATATCACTCTCCTTTATGTGTAAATATTGTCTTTCCTTAGTTTACATCCTACCCTCTTTGTATAAATGTAAAGGTCTCAAGTGTAATACAAATCATTCAGAATTCACAATATTCTCTCTTCTCTATATGGTATCAGAGCAGGCTATCGATACCTAGCTCAAAACTCTTCCTTTCTTCTTCCTTCTCCTTGTTTTCTCCCTTTTCTTTTCTGCTCAAACATGACTTCTCCACCAACTAACAATGGTGTTGCTGATCCCACCCTTCAAATCCCCACTGTGCAAAGCTCTCTCCTTCATGTTAACATGACTAATGTTACCAAGTTGAATGCCACAAACTACATCGTGTGGAGTCGCCAAGTTCACGCTCTCTTTGACGGGTATGAACTGGCTCACTTTCTCGATGGTTCCAAACCAACACCAGATCCAACCATCAGTGTTAACGGACCTGACACTGTCAATCCAGCTCATGCTCTCCACAAGCGACAAGACAAGCTCCTCTACAGCGCCATTCTCGGTGCAATCTCCCTCTCCATCCAGCCCATTCTCTCAAAAGCAACGACCACAACTGAAATCTGGGACACACTCGCTTCCACATATGCGAAACCCAGTCGTGGTCACATTAAGCAGTTGAAACATCAACTCAAACAATGGAGGAAAGGAACCAAAACAGTGGATGAGTACCTTCAAGGGCTTATCACACGCTTTGATCAACTCGCGCTTCTCGGCAAAGTCATTGATCTTGAAGATCAAATTGAGTTTGTTCTCGAAGGTCTGCCGGAGGATTACAAATCCGTCATTGATCAGGTTGAAGGACGTGATGCACCTCCAACGCTCACCGAATTGCATGAAAAACTCATCAACCATGAAGCCAAGATTATCACCTCTGAACCAGCTCAATCGCTTCCTGTCTCTGCCAATGTTGTCAGCAACCGCTTCAAGCCACAAAACAAGAACAACAATCGCAGTCAGCCATGGCAGCAACAAACGAACACCAACACCAACACATGGCAGCCCCGTCCTTACCTTGGAAAGTGTCAAATTTGTGGTGTTCAAGGACATAGTGCTCGTCGTTGCTCACAACTGTCCCGACACACCACTGGTGTTCTCCCATCTCCTCAGCCGTGGCAGCCAAGAGCAAACTACATAGCCAGTGGTTCCCAGGTGACCCCACCATGGCTTCTAGACTCCGGTGCTACACACCACGTTACTTCTGACCTCGCAAACCTTGCGTTGCATCAACCTTACACAGGAGGTGAAGAAGTCATTATTGGTGATGGAAATGGTTTGGCCATAACAAACACTGGTTCCACATTCTTACCTTCCTCTCAACGTCCATTATCTTTGAATAATGTGCTATGTGTCCCTGCAATCAAAAAGAACCTCATCTCAGTTTATAAACTATGCAATGCCAACCAAGTAACAGTTCAATTTTATCCTTCTTATTTTCAGGTAAGGGATCTCAGCACGGGGGCCAATTACTCCAAGGACGCACCAAGGATGAGCTCTATGAGTGGCCAAGTTCACTTCCTAAAATCTTTTTCACTTCCTCTATCAATAATAAAACGACAGCGGCAGATTGGCATTCCCGATTAGGTCATCCATCTCCATCTATTCTAAAAACTACTATTACAAAGTTTTCTTTACCTATTTCCGATTCTTCTTTATCTCAAATTCCATGTTGCAGTGATTGCCTTTCTAATAAAAGCCACAAGTTATCTTTTTCTCAAACAACTCTTCTTGCCACTCGCCCACTGCAAATTCTCTTTACAGACGTATGGATCTCTCCCATAGTCTCTATCGATAATTATAAATATTACTTAATTATCGTTGATCAATTTTCCAGATATATATGGCTTTATCCACTTAAACTCAAATCTCAAGTACGTGAAACATTTATTCGTTTCACTAGTCTAGTTGAAAACCGCTTTCAAACAAAAATAGGTACCTTATTCTCAGATAACGGAGGTGAATTCCTTACCCTCCGTGATTTTCTTGCCTCTAAAGGTATCACTCATCTCACTTCTCCTCCTCATACCCCTGAACACAACGGGTTAGCTGAGCGTCGACATCGTCATATTGTCGAAACTGGCTTAACTCTTCTCACCAAAGCTTCTATTCCAAACACTTATTGGACCTATGCTTTCGTTGCTGCTGTCTATCTCATAAACAGAATGCCTACACCAACCCTTTCTCTTAACTCTCCTCTTCAAACTCTCTTCAAAATCGAACCAAACTACACTAAACTTCGTATCTTTGGATGCCTTTGTTTCCCTTGGCTTCGTCCCTATACCACCAACAAACTTCAAAAATCATTCCAAGCCTTGTGTTTTTCTGGGCTACTCCCTAACTCAAAGCGCCTATCTCTGTCTAGACCCTACCCAAAATCGTTTGTACACCTCACGCCATGTGCGTTTCGATGAAACAAAATATCCCTTTCACTCTCTTTCTCGCTCCATCTCCACCACTCCCTCTGAAACTTCTCTTCCGTGGATTCCCACAGTCACCTCTATTCCAAGCTTGCCACTCATTGATGCTCAGCCTCCGGTCCAGCCAGCGTCATCAGCCGTGGCTCCCAGCTTGGATTCTTCACCCAATAACAATGTCAATCATCAAATTCCTCAGACAGATGATAGCTCCGCCTCTACTCCGCCGGAATACGATTCACCACTGGCTCAACCACCTTCCTCCGACGAATCATCGCCGTCGCCGCACTCTCTGCCACCGCCGTCGCCGGCAAATCCCGACTCCTCAATTTCATCGTCGACATCGACTTCTACCTCTCGTGAAGATAACCCAAACACTTCTCTAAACACCAACCAAACCCAACCAAGCCCAACTTCTAATCAGGCCCAAGAAGCAAACATAGCCCAGCCAAATCACTCTAATCAAACCGACGATTCAAATCAGCAAATCAACCAAACCAAACCGAAAACACCCACCAAATGGTAACCCGATCCAAAAATAACATCTCAAAACCTAAACAAAAATTCACCCTTCTTCTCTTTACCGACAAAGAACCCAGAACTCTTAATCAAGCTCTTAAATCCGAACATTAGAGAAAGTCGATGTCCTCAGAGTATGATGCTCAAATCGCTCATCGTTCATGGGATTTGGTCCCTCCTTCACCAACTCAGAACGTAATCGACACAAAATGGATTTACCGCATCAAGTATTTCTCCGACGGCTTACTTGATAAATACAAGTCTCGCCTCGTAGCTCGTGGTTTCAATCAACAAGAAGGGGTCGACTTTGAGGAGACATACAGTCCTGTCATCAAATCCACCTCAACACGAATGGTTCTCAAGATTGCGGTATGCAAAAATTGGCGTTTAAGACAATTAGATGTCAATAACGCCTTTCTTCAGGGGACACTTGATGAGGAAGTATATGTTAAGCAACCACCTGGATTTGTGGATCCTGACAGGCCAGATTACGTTTGCAAATTACGAAAAGCCTTGTATGGCTTAAAGCAGGCTCCCCGAGCTTGGTATTTGGAGCTAAAGAGGTATCTTGTTGATGTTGGTTTCAAGAACTCTCTTGCAGATACATGTCTTTTTATTTTGCAGCATCATAAAGTCTTTGTCTACGTTCTTGTGTACGTTGACGATATCATCGTTACCGGAAACAACAACGATGCGGTAGAGAAAGTCATCACCGACCTATCCACCCGTTTTTCTGTCAAAGACCAAGGAGAGCTCTCGTACTTTCTCGGAATTGAGGCACTAAGAACCCCACAGGGACTACATCTCAACCAGCGGAAGTATATTCATGATCTTCTTGCGAAAATGAATATGCACGATGCAAAACCGGTTGCTTCTCCAATGGCAACATCTCCGAAGCTCACAAAATCAGGGATCCTTCACTCTAATCCAACAGAGTACCGCACCTTGATTGGAAGTCTCCAATACTTAGCTTTCACACGTCCCGACATTGCATACGCTGTCAACAAATTGTCACAGTACATGCAGTCTCCAACTACAGATCATTGGCAAGCGGCAAAGCGAGTCTTACGATACTTGGCAGGAACATCAACTCACGGTCTCTTCATCAGCAAGTCTGATAATCTCACTGTTCACGCCTTCACAGATGCTGATTGGGCTGGTGATTCAGACGATTATGTTTCAACCAATGGGTACATTGTCTATCTCGGAGACCAGCCTGTCTCATGGTCTTCAAAGAAGCAAAAGGGCGTTGCAAGATCTTCAACCGAAGCAGAATATAGAGCAGTAGCCAATACAGCTTCAGAAATCAGATGGGTATGTTCCTTACTCTCAGAGCTTGGTTTCGGCACCACTATCCCTCCGGTCATATATTGTGATAACATAGGAGCAACTTATCTCTGCGCTAATCCAGTGTTTCATTCGAGAATGAAACACATTGCCCTGGATTACCATTTTATTCGAGAACAAGTTCAGGGAGGAACTTTACGGGTTGCACATGTTTCTACGCATGATCAGCTAGCAGATGGTCTAACTAAACCTCTAACGACCTCACAGTTCACTCTTCTACGACGCAAGATTGGAGTTTCGCAAGCCCCTCCATCTTGAGGGGGCATATTAGAGATACTCAATCAATATGATTGATATGTGATAGTCAATAGTCGTGATATGATTGCCTTCATCATCGGCTCATATCACTCTCCTTTATGTGTAAATATTGTCTTTCCTTAGTTTACATCCTACCCTCTTTGTATAAATGTAAAGGTCTCAAGTGTAATACAAATCATTCAGAATTCACAATATTCTCTCTTCTCTATTCCACCAATCTCAATCTGCTTCAAACTCGCCTCTATTTGGCTCCACACGGTCTCTGCTCTTCTCTGTCAAATGGAACAAATCGATAGATATCAACAGAGGGGCTTCAATACTCAAGGTTTAGCAATTAATCTACTTCAATTGGTACAGAAAGACAAGTTGACCGATTCCAAAACATGTGAACAGGATGTGTAAACCAAATTGTAGAACTTTATCTATCAGATATACAGAACGAGCTATATACAAGTGGAAAAACGTGAACTTTTATCATGATTAAGGTAGAACCAAAAGAAATATAAAGCTCTTACCTTTCTTCAAAGGTTTTGTGGCCTTAATTGCAACAGGTGCTGCTTCAACCTGAAGACACGAGACACAAACAGAGTTTCAGTAAATTTACAGAGCAAACAGCAATAGAACTTCGAGACAGAGTACGAAGGAGATCAAATTAGAAAACCGAGAAGGAGAAGAAGATTACTTTGGTGGCTTTCTTGTTACCCATGGCGGATTTGAGAAAGAAGAAGCGACTACTAGGTTAGAGTGGAGAGAGGCAGAAAAACTCAGGAAATTTTCTGCACATGCAAATCGGATTTCGCGTCAAAAACCGATTTGGGGCTCCTCTACAATAGCATCACAGAGAGAAGCATCGAGAGAGAAAAGGAGAAGAAATAAAATGCCGAGAGAAAAAAACTTGACACGTGGCTGTTGGTGGCTGCTGGAGACGTCGCTTAGCATCACTTATATAAGAGACGTTTTTAACTTTTATTTCCTTTTTGATTTAAATAAATGTCTAATTTACACTAAGAGACGGACTAAAAACGCCCGTTAATCATGCTTTTAGAATATCCAAATCCGAACTATAACCGAAAAATATCGGGTAAAATTTGGTTCTCTATACTTGGACCCAAAACCCAAACTTGAATGGCCCCGATCCGATATTGAACTGAAATTCGGTACTATATGGATACAGAGACCAACTACCCGATAGACCTGGATCCGATTGATATCTACCCAAAGCCGACCCGATCACCCGCAAGCATATGAATGAGCATATGAACCGATCAATTAATATATTCGATTTCTATTTTAACTAAACCATCCTCCGGTTTATTTTAAGTTATTGTGCATATTTGTGTCCATTACTTAAGCAATCCTGGTCGGGTTTTTGTTTACTGAACTATCAATTTATTTTAAGTTATTATTATTGTATCCAAACAATTTTTTTTTTTCTATTTTTGTATTCAAACATTATTAAAATGTACTTCTCAATTAATAGTAGTATATATATATATATATATATATATATATAGATAGATAGATTGTTCTGGACCAATACTGAATGTAATGTTAAGAAGAAAGAAAATACATGAATTAACAGGAGATATAAAGTTGTAAACAAAATAAAAAGATGGAGATGCAAGAAATTACATGAATTAACATGAGATCTTTTCTTTTGCATCCTGATTTTACTCTACCCTGCTGGATTTGAACCAAGCTTAGAACATAATTAGAAATAAATGGCTTCACTACAAGTATCTATATTCTCCTACATGGATTCTGATGTATTCACAATCCTCTCCAACAATGTACACCATGTCTCTATTGGAATTATATCTGTAACCAGATCGCATAACACGACCGCTTAGATCGATCCATAGTTTGTTGAATAGTTTGTTAGAGGTGAAATGAACACATTTCTCCGAGCCCATCGCAATGAGTAACAGCACAAAAAGCCCAGCCCGTCTTCAGCCCTAGCCTCCTTACAGAAATGGAAAGCCTTGGGGAGGAAGGTAATACCTTAAGCAAAAAGGAAAAAGATGCAGCCGCCACTCGAAGAAAGGAAAGAAATCAAGAGAAGAAGAAGATTTCCTTTATGATCAAGAGGAGAATATTCAGCAGAGACTCACCTTAACTCAATTATATAAGGAGAGGTCCTCATTCCCTGAAGAAAAAGGTCACGCAACCCTGCAAACACCTAAAGCATTCGCTCACTTTTCCTCTATTTTATTCATCTTTAGCATTACGTCTCGTCAAGCCTGTTTGACGAGACAATCTCTTGTATCCAAACTTCTTTTCGAGTAATAAATCCGAAGCTTCCCAAGTCTCCCATCCGAAATATCCCGTCACATAAACGTGTGCTATTTCTGGAATCAACAGTCATCTCCGACTACGTCATCACAACACACAACGACTTTATTCTCCTCGTCGATGAAAAAGTATACACCATTCCAAAACCGTTGAGTACTGTTTAAATCAATTTAAAAAAAATTTCTCCAAGACAAGGCATTGGTCTCGGTGATATTTGTTGATTCCAAAAATAGCACACGTTTATGTGACGGGATATTTCGGATGGGAGACTTGGGAAGTTGCAGATTTATTACTCGAAAGGAAATTCTGATACAAGAGATTGTCTCGTCAAACAAGCCTTGACGAGACAGAATGCGAATAATGAGCAAAACAGAGAAAAAGGTGAGCGAATGCTTTAGGTGTTTGCAGGGTTGCGTGACCTAGTCTTCAGGGAATGAAGACCTCTCCTTATATAGTTGAGTTAAGGCGATTCTCTGCTGAATATTCTCCTCTTGATCATAAAGAAAATCTTCTTCTTCTCTTGATTTCTTTCCTTTCTTCGAGCGGCGGCTGCTGCTTTTTCCTTTTTGCCTGTCCATTGTCTTCAACCGCCTCAAGAGAAAAAGGTAATTTTCTTCTTTCTCTCTGGAATTCGAACCGGTTTGCTTATTCGAATCGATAGATTTCGCCTAATCGCCTCAGGGCTTCGTCGATTGCTTGGGTTCGCTTGCCTCTTAACTTCGAATTTTCTTAATTTCTCGTCTCGATTTCCGTCTCGCCAGCATTTTTAGGGTTTCTGCTTGTTTAAATCTCGTCTTTTCGAGTTCAGATTCTCGTTTCCGAGTGCACAATGGAGTCATCAGATCAAAAAGGGAAAGGGAAAGCCGTCGTGCGGGATGACGATGATATCCCGCTATCGAGTATGGTTCCGGGTTTTCTCGGAGATGCGGTCCGAGCGGGCCGGATCATGGAGCGTCGTCGTAGGGCAGCAGGACCGGAAAGGGCGGCGGCTGCCGCGGCGGATTCTACGGCCAAGGACTCTTCTTCGGGGGCCCGGGCTGATTCTGACGCTCCGTCCTTGCGGGACGAGGATAGTGAGAGTTCCGGGTACCGTGATGGGATCCCAGAGAATGATTCGGACGCGGATTCCGAGATAGGACCGGATGAAGTGTCGACTCCGGATGAAGTCGAACTCGAGGGTCTTCCGCCGGTCGTCGAGATGCCTTGACGCACCCCGGAAACCTCCTTGACCGCCGATGGTCGGTCTTGGATTGACGAAGAGATCATCGCAGCACTCAGGTCGAGAAGCTCAATCTCCGATGCCGTAGAGATTCAGGTTCCGTCTGCCCAGCAAAGGCCATTTGATGCTCCGCCGGGATGGTTTTGTGCCTATGAGTGCTGGTTCACGGAATTTGGGGTGCGATTTCCCATTTTCCACCATCTGTTGGATTACGCCTATCATCGTGGCGTCCCTATGAGTCAGCTGACTCACGGTGTGGTCCGACACATGGTTTTTACCGAGGCCTTGGCCAAACATCTCGGGATTTCCTTCGACCGAGAGCTCTATGAGCGTGTTACTGATTTTCGTGCCAGTGCGAGGGAGGGTAGGTTCAGACGATTCTGTACCACGATGAAGCATGGCATTGTGTATGGCGCCCACAAAGACAAGATCCACCACTGGAAGCACTATTATTTTTATGTCAAGAAGGACACCGCATCGATCGAGGATTTTAACCCCGACCATGTCTTGACGGGATGAGTCGATGAAGCTGGTAGATTGCTTGTAGGTTTCGTCGCGGCATAGATTGAGTTGGTTTTTGTATGCTAACCTTTTGCTTTTGTTTGTTTTGCAGAGAGGGTCGTGCCGAGACCAACGTCTACTGCATTCCAAAAGAAGTGCAAGGCTTTGCGAGATCGAAGTCGAATCATCTGGGCCGACTTTGCTGCCAAGTCGAATCATCCGAGGAGAGGAGGAGGAGGAAGAGAGAAGGAAGGACCGAGTCCGCTTCGACTCCAACAGCTGGTGAGAACCCGATTGCTTTTTGATTCGGATTTTGTGTCGCGACTATGTTTGTCATTGATCCTTGCTCGATCTTTTGCAGCTAAATCGTCTCGTCGTACTAAGAAGATGGGGCTTAAGAAGAGGACTCCTGTGTCAGCTGATGACGCCATTCTGATCCCGGATTCTCCTCCGAGGGAGAGGAAGACTGACTCGGCTGCCGAGTCGGGCGGTCCGACTAAACGTCCGGCTTCCTCGATTGCGTCGAGGACGAAGTAAGTTTTCTTATGGAGAACTGGTTATTTATCATGGTTTGGTGCGTGTTGCTGATATGCTGTTACTTCTGCAGGGCTTCGAAGAGGGCCAAGCTTGAAAAGATGGCCGCGAGCGGGATGCGGTCGTCTGCTGCTGAGACGACACCTGAGGTCGTGCTCGAGGAGGAGGACGCTCTTCCTTCGGGTGGTGGTGTCGATGCATCTCGTCGCTCAGGTTGCGACGAGCTCGGCGAGGATCCGTCTCGTCAGTCAGGTGATGATGATCTTGGCGAGAACCCGTCTGAACAGCCAGGAGGCCATTCTGGTCTCGGCGCTAGGGCGAGCTCGTCAGGCCCTAAGGTCGAGCCCGTTGATTCTGAGGTCCCGGATCCGGATGCGGTCGCCGTCGTCTGGTCGGGGGTTCTCCTCTTATGCTTAACAAGAAGTTCTGCGCCGAGCTGGTTTGGAGCTGCAAGCCTAAACCTCATTGGGGGGTTCCGCCCAAGAAGATCGAGCTGAAGGACGATGTCGTCGATGTTTCTTCAGATCTCGTCAACGTTGCTGGGAAGTTCTCTTCAGTTATCCAGCAATATGACACCATGTTGAAGGCGGCTCGGGAGGAGATCGTCAAACTGCAGAATGAGCGATCCAAGGGGAAGGGTCCGAGGCTGGAGTTCCTTGAGAGGGAAAAGGCTGATCTTGAGAGGAAGGTCGGCGTCCTGAATGGCGAGGTCCTGAAGACGATCGGTCTTCAGGATGAGGTAACCAAGTTGCGAGCTCAGGTAGTGGAACTTGAGGAGAAGTCTCGCCGGGATGCGGAGATTGCTGCAGCTGAGGCTTCTTGCCTTCGTCAATCGCGTCGGAAGTGGGCCGAGTCTGTTGCTACTCAGGTCTACGACACCATGCAAGAGTGGTACGCTCCCCGTCTCGATCGTCTTGGCAAGTTCGTCGCGCAGCGCGACGAGGTAGAAAAGGCGGTGGTCAAGATTGCGGTTGACGAAGCGCTGCTTGATTATGTGCGAAGGACGAAAGGCGTCTCTCAAGACTTTGATCTCGTTATTGCGAAACTGGAGGCTAAGGTCAAGGAGAGCAGAGCTGCTGGGGACGAGATCGACGAGGTCGATATCGGAGCGGACGACTATGCAGCGCCACACAGGTTAGATTGCCTCTTTGATCTTGCTGATTTCCGTTTTGATAACACTTGGGTTACTCCGAGGGGTTTTGATCAATTTGGTACAATGTATCATACTTTCAGGCCCAATCTTGCTGAGCTTATAATTGGTGGATCGCCGACGAGAGAGAGTTCGGGAGCAGCTAGTGCTGAAGCCGGGACGAGATCGGGTCTGGATGCTTCCGAGGCCGAGGTTGTTTAGGACTTCGTCTCTATTTTCTCCCTTTTCTGCTTTTTAAGAACTCTTCCTTTAGTCGCGGCGATTCATGCCGATGTAACAACATTGCCCGGGAGGGTTTTAATCCGTATGCTTTTCAGGATTTAAAACTTAAGTATTTGCTTTACTTCCTCGTTCATCTTTTTGCTTTGTGCGAGATGAATATCGCGAATATAGTTGATCATTTCGTGCTTTTTGAAACATCCTGCTTTTAATCTATATCCTTTAATGAGATGCACTATGTTGTCGATTTAGCGGAATGATTCAAGTGTCTAATCGTCATTAGACAAGTGGTTCAACTTGCCGAGGCAACTTGGTATGTTCAAGTTCTGTCGTGGCGAGATGCTACTCGCTATGACAATGCTATGCATCCGACGAGATGCGATGTCACGCAGCTCGTCAGAATTCTCGTTTTTAAGAGACAGCGATCCGTGCTTGTCGGACCTGTTTGCGGTGGCGCTTTTTAGGCCGGTAATAGGAACCGAAGTCTAGAAATTCGAATTACTCCTACGCCGCTAAGTCGAATATGATTAACAAGGTAGCGATTTTTTCTTACCCATATGGCTTAGGGTCGTGCGAGATATGCGTGCTCTCGACTTGTAGTGCTTCATTCTTAAAGAATGGGGGATGATCAGTCCACTGGGTGCGATGTGCGGTCAATCGTTTGGCCAGAACGTTGACACTACTCTTTTATGCGTGCGCTTCAGAGTAGCTTTGAGACTCTCTTTTTTGCCGAGCTCGTAGACAAGGACTCATTATACTGCCGAGTTCCAGAGGCTTTGAGACTCATTAATTTACCAAGTACTAAAGGAATTTTATAACTCTGATTTTGCCGAGCTCACTAGGCACACCAAAACATTTGTTTTTGACCTAAGTCCATCAGGAAATTCTTGCTTGGGTTTTTCTGCCGAGATGGAATGTTTCTCAAGGATTCAGAAAAAGATGCATGCATATAAGCGAATTAATAAAATAAAATAGCTTATTATTTTTATTAAGTTACAGCTGCGCCTTAGTGAAAAGGCTGCCTACGTACCCGTGCCGGGATCAAGCCATTCGTAGTTCTTTACAAGTGTTCGTGCAGTGAACATGTCTTTTTTTTTTTTTTTTTTTTTGCGAGACGCGAAGCTACGCGTCTAGTGGCGGAACTTGCGCAAGTTCATGGAGTTCCACGAGCGAGGGAGTATGCTTCCGTCGTCATCTTCGAGCTGGTACACCCCTGGTTTGATGATTCGCGTGATGCGGTAAGGTCCTTCCCAATTGAAGCCAAATTTGCCGGCGTGCTCGGGTTTGGTGAAGTCGTGGACTTTCTTCAGGACGAGATCATGTAGTGCAAAGCGGCGGTTGCGAATCTTCTTGGCGTAGTATCTTGCTACTTTTTGCTGGTAGTTTTGCATACGCAAGAGGGAGCGATCCCTTAGCTCCTCAGTGTTGACGAGACTATCGTGCAAAGATTCGTCATTCAATGAGGAGTTGAGGGGCATTAGTGATCGGCGTAAGCTCGCAACGTGTAGCTCGGCAGGGGCTAATGCTTCGCAACCGTGAGATAGGGAGAAAGGGGTTTCGCCAGTCGCTGACCTGGGTGTTGTGAAGTGAGACCAAAGTACTCCGTCAAGTTCGTCTGCCACGTTCCTTTGTAGCTCTCGAGTCTTTTCTTCAGGCCGTCGACGATAGTTTTGTTTGTTGCCTCGGCTTGCCTATTGGCTTGGGGGTATCCTGGCGTGGAATAGGCGAGCATGATCTTCCAATTGGCACAGAACTCGCGGAAGCTTGCCGCGATGAATTGGCCACCATTGTCGGTGACGATTTCATATGGTAGACCATGTCGGCATATGATGTACTGCCAGACGAAGTTCTGCACGTCTTTGGCAGTGGGGTTCGGGAAGGCTTTAGTTTCTACCCACTTGGTGAAGTAGTCGGTGACGATCAGGAGGTTCGCGCATTGCCGGGATCGTGGCATCGGGCCGACGATATCCATCGCCCAACGCATAAAGGGATATGCCGGGACGGAAGCTTGAAGCTCTTGCGTCAGGGCGTTGATGATTGGGGCGTATCTCTGGCAGGGAATGCACTTCGCGGTGTAATTTTCACAGTCTTCGATCATCTTTGGCCAGAAAAGGCCGTGCTTCTTGATCTTAGAGGCCAGAGATTTCCCGCCGGCATGGTGTCCTCCGGCTCCTTCGTGAGTCTCGACCATCACGTTCTTGGCTTGCGTCTCGTCGCAACAACGTAGGAGGAAGTAGTAGGCGGCTTTGCGGCGTAGTCGACGAGCTGCCCAACGATTCCCCGGAATCGTCCTGTTGATCAGATAATCTTTGATCTCGTCCTGCCATGAGTGAGGTTGATCTTCTTCTGACTCGGGGGTCATTGGCTCGTCTTCTCCATCTTCCTCCTCTTCTTGATATATTGCCATGATAAACGCTCCTTTAGGAAGTTTGATGCTAGGCTGCTCGATTGTTTCGACGGGGATCATTCGCCGCAAAGCCGAGTCGGTTCTCGAGGCTAAGGCAGCGAGCGCGTCGGCTTCTGTGTTCTCGGCACGGGGGATTTTTGTCAAGTCGAACGACTTGAATTGCTTGGACAGTTCCGTCGTTACCTTGAGATATGCGTCCATGTGGTCGTCTTTAGCATCGTAATCTCCGCTAAATTGCTTTGCCACGAGCTGAGAGTCGCAGAATGCGTGCACGTGCTCGGCCCCAACTTCCTTTGCGAGACGTAGTCCTGCGATTATTGCCTCATATTCGGCCTCGTTATTGGATGCTGGAAAGTCGAGCTTGAAAGACTGTTCGAGAATCTCGCATGTAGGAGATACGAGGCGAATGCCGACACCAGATCCTTGCTTGGATGAAGCTCCGCCAACGTGCAGGAGCCATTTGGATATATGCTCGGCTTCGTTCACGACGAGCTCTGGTGGGATCTCGACAATGAAGTCGGCGAGAACTTGGGATTTTGCGCTGGTTCGGCCTTTGATTTCGATATCGTACTCTGACAGTTGGCGCAATGGTTGGCTTGAGAGGGCGATGATCGCGTGGGACTGGAAGTATGGTTTCAATTTCCTCGTCGAGATCACTACTGCTAATGCCAGATTTTCGAGGGTAGGATATCTTGTCTCGGCATCGTTGAGGGTTTTGCTCACGTAAAAGATGGGCTTCTGCTCGCCGCGATCTTCTCGGACCAGTACGCCACTAACGGCTGTGCTTGATATGGCGATGTAGAGGAGTAACGTCTCGCCGTCTTCGGGTTTTGCGAGGATCGGCGGGGTAGTGAGATACTCTTTCAGTTGCTTGAATGCGTCTTCACACTTCTCGTCCCATTTAAAGAGCTTGTTGGAGCGGAGCAGCTGGTAAAAGGGAAGATAGTTGTCGGTCGAGCTCGAGATGAATCTATTCAGTGCGGCGATTCGGCCAGTGAGCCTCTGGACCCCCTTTGCGTTTTTCGGCGAGGGAAGGTCGAGAATTGCCGAGATCTGCTTCGGGTTCGCCTCGATGCCGCGCTGAGTTACGATGTAGCCGAGGAATTCTCTGGACGTTACGGCGAAATTGCACTTTGCCGGGTTGAGCTTCATTCCGTACTTTGTCAGAACCTGAAAGCATTCTTGAAGGTTCTTGACGTGATCCTCGGCTTTAGCAGATTTTACCAACATGTCGTCGATGTAGACTTCCATGCTGTTGCCGAGCTGTTTTGCAAACATCTTGTTGACCAATCTTTGGTAAGTGGCGCCAGCGTTCTTCAAGCCGAAGGGCATGACTTTGTAGCAATATGTGACTCGATCAGTGATGAAGGCTGTCTTCTCGCGGTCGTCTGGGTGCATGAATATCTGGTTGTAGCCGGAGAATGCATCCATGAAGGAGAGTAATTCGTTCCCCGCCGTAGCTTCGACGAGGCGGTCGATATGCGGCAGCGGAAAGCTGTCCTTTGGGCAAGCCTTGTTCAGGTCGGTGAAGTCCACACATACTCTCCACTTCCCGTTCTTCTTCTTGACGACGACCGGATTGGCGAGCCAGTCAGGGTACTTTACTTCAGTGATTGATCCGGCTCGCAGTAACTTTTCGACTTCATCAATGACTGCTTGAGCTTTATCGGTGCCGAGCTTACGCCTCTTCTGCTTGATCGGTTTGTAGGTGGGGTCGACGTTGAGCTCGTGCGAGGTGATCTTGGGATCTATCCCTTTCATATCCTCCATTGACCATGCGAAGAGATGCACGTTCTCCTTCAGTAGATTCACCAGCTGGGTTCTGATTTCGGCGTTGAGATTGCTGCCAATACCAACAAACCTTTCCGGTCTCGTCTCGTCGATGATGACTTGGTCGACGAGATCGGGTTTGGGTCTCTGATGATAGGGGAGTCGCGGGTCCAGCTCTTCATTGATCATGTAAGAGGATGAAGAGCGGAGCCGGCGTTCTTGGAGGAAGCAGGATCTTGACACTCTTTGGCTGCCGCGTAATGTGAAGATTCCTAATGGTGTTGGAAATTTGACGCATTGATGAAAGGTCGAGACGACGGCTTTCATCTCGTGGATCCATGGCATGCCCAGAATGGCGTTATATATTGCTGGTCTGTCTATGACGATAAATTTCACGAGCTTGGAAATTCCCCCGACATAGACAGGTAGGCGGATGGTGCCGATGCTGAATACGGTGTCGGCGGTGAATCCAGTCAGCGGACGAGATGCTGGCTTGATGGCTTCTTCTTCGATCCCCATCCGTTCTAGGGTTTCTTTGAAGATGAGGTTCACCGTGCTCCCTGTGTCGACCAGTATCTTTCCACGTCGCAATCGTGGACTTGTATTTTGACCACCAGCGGGTCGAGATGCGGGGTATCCAGCCCTTCCGCATACTTATCCGTGAAGGATATCGCGCCTATGTCCTGACGGATAGATTGGCCAAGCAGGGCTTCTCCATCCTGGTGAGAACTGGGGCGGCGCTGTGCCGAGACAGCCTTTCGCTCATATTCCTTGATTGCCGAGATGGAATCGTTATTGTCTAGGAGACTTCCCATGATCATGCTGACCTGTCTCTTCGGCGGAGGCGGCAAATCATCTGGATAGTCGTGATCTTCCTTCTCAGATGCTGGCTTCGGGTTTGCTTTCCCCTGCCTTTGGGGGCGAAACTGGCGGGGTCGCTTTCCCTTCTGGCCTCCTTTGGCGGGTTTCGGCGCGAAATCTTTGCCTTGAGATCGGTCGCCTTCCACCGTAACGGCTCCTTCGCGGTACTTCCTGAGGAGACTACCGATGAGATGCCTACAGTTCTCCGTTGCGTGACCGGTTCGACCGTGGAAGCTGCAGAATAGGTCGTGATTGTTATCGTCGTCTGGATCGGCGACGGCTGGACGAGACGACGATAACGCGAGTGCTTGCGGCTGCTCTGCAGGGTCCCAGTAGCGGTGGAGGTCGTCGTCGACGGCAAAGGTGAGTGACCGCCTGACTTCGGGCCTTCGTCGGTGTTCGTGATTTTCCTCCTTAGGTCTGGTGACTGCGGGCTTTTTATCACCGCTTCTCTCGGCGTAGAAGTTGGTGTCTTCTTCTAGAAAGATGTATCTCTGGGACTGATGGAGCGCGTCTTCGAGGGTTGGCGACGGTTGAATCGAGAGATCTGCCTTGAATTTAGAGTCGTACAAGAGACCGTTGCGGAGTGCCTCCAGCGGGACGCTATCGGGCATGTCGCCGAGATCCATCGCGGCTCTCTTAAACCTTTCCATGAAGCTTCGCAGGGGCTCCCCTCTCGACTGCGTCATGGTGAACATGTTTCGGGTCACCCTGGTCATGTTCATGGAATAGTGCTTCAGGAATGCGTTCGTCAAGTCGTCGAAGTTATCGATCGACTCGGCAGGGAGGCTGGAGAACCATCCGAGTGCTTCTTTCGTCATATGCTCGACGAAGACTTGGCAATAGTTTGCCTCTCTCTTCGGGAGTGGCGTACTGTTCCCTTGTCATAGCGAGGTTGAAAGCTGTCAACCACTTCTTCGGATCTTCTTCGCCGGCAAAAGGCTCGATCTTTAGTCGGACTCTTTCGCGGAGCCGGACTCTGCGAATCCCGTAAGCGGACTTCTCCGGGTGTCAGCAAGGATTTTTGCCAATTCTGGCGCAGAGCTCGTGACGAGATGCACTCTGGAATTGAACTCGTCCAGCCGACGATTAATTCTATCGAGCTCGGCATGGGTCTGCTTGCTGACCCGCGAGACCCGACTCGTCGCTTCCGTTCGATTAGCAGCTGCTTCTGCTATCGTGGTCCCCGTGGCATGACCTGTCGGTGTATCGAAGGAGAGTCGACGAGCTGGTGAAAACTTGCCGTCGTCCGCTGTCACCGAGTCGATGAATTCCTGCGTCTTCCTCTTGTATGCTCGCATCGTCTGGACTTCATTGGAGAATGGCTTTATAGCCTTTTGGATTGTTTTCACCAGGTCGTCGTGCGTGACGGCCTTTGCTCTGGATTTGCGGCGAGCGGGAGCTGGCGGCGGAATTTCATCTTCGGGTTCCGGCTCGTCGTGCGGCGTGTTTCCGTCGTGCTCAACGCGGTCCTCCTCATGTTCGAGAAGGTCTTCTCCGTCTTCGAGAGGATTCTCGGGGAGGGTCTTGTTCGCATGTCGAGGTTCTCTCTCAGGGGAGCTTCCTGCTGATTTAGACATCGGCTGCTTTTCTTGGCGTCTGAGCTTCTTTCGAGATTTTTAATCCGACAGAAGTATTCCCAGTCCCCACAGACGGCGCCAATTGTTGATTCCAGAAATAGCACACGTTTATATGACGGGATATTTCGGATGGGAGACTTGGGAAGTTGCGGATTTATTACTCGAAAGGAAATTCTGATACAAGAGATTGTCTCGTCAAACAAGCCTTGACGAGACGGAATGCGAATAATGAGCAAAACAGAGAAAAAGGTGAGCGAATGCTTTAGGTGTTTGCAGGGTTGCGTGACCTGGTCTTCAGGAAATGAAGACCTCTCCTTATATAGTTGAGTTAAGGCGATTCTCTGCTAAATATTCTCCTCTTGATCATAAAGGAAATCTTCTTCTTCTCTTGATTTCTTTTCTTTCTTCGAGCGGCGGCTGCTGCTTTTTCCTTTTTGCTTAAAGTATTATCTTCCTCCTCAATACTTTTCATTTCTATGAGGAGGTTAGGGCTGAAGACGGGCCAGACTTTTTGTGCTGTTACTCATTGCAACAGGCTCGGGGTAATGTGCTCATTTCACCCCTAACAATATTGTTTGTTATCCATATCTCCAGCGTTAATGCCTCTTCGTGCTGAAACAACACCGAAAGCTCCTCTTTTCTTACAGAAGATAGTGACAGTGTATCCCTATGACAATAACCATTAAACGGAAGACAAATATGTGACCCAAATTTCTCTGTTGTAAAATCAAAACTTATAAAGAAACAGTTGGTTAAATCTTCGTCTTCTTCGTTACCCCCAGCGACCCAGTAAGTATTTCCCTTTAAAGAAATGCCATTTAGGTGTATTTCGAAGTCTGGATTATCCCTATCAAGAACCCTCCATGAATCAGAGTAAACCTCGTAGATTTCCAACTCAGAAGTTTGATAATTTTGATCGTACAAGACCCTCAAGATTTTGTAATTTTTGCTTGATTTGTTGTTTTCGAATCCAAGAGCATACTTCTGGTGTATAGTGTCAACACTTTTGGTTGGGATCCATTTGGTTTGACCCGTACACGGATTCCAAACATGGACATTGCTCATGTTGGTGCATAGCAATAATCCGTTGCAGTGAAAGACTTCAAAAGAATCGACCTTAGCTAAATTATAATGGAGATTAGTTAGGCTAAATTCCCTCTTAAGCTTTATAGATGGATCCATGTTGTCGTGAAGTCCATGGAGATTGACACTCATCGAAGAAGCCCTATCATCCCTCAACAGTATATCCAAATACTCCTTTGGTGCTTTATCAAAGTGCTTCTTGATGAATCTATGATCACTGAATAATGTGTTCCATTGTTTGCAAGTAGATCGTAATCGTTCTAGAGATGTAGCTGGAACCCTATAAAGCATATCCTCGACCAAATCACATGGAAGATCAGACATGAGAGAAGATCGTAAACTCATCGTTGTGATCTTACAGAGAAGAAGGAAGCGATGTAAGTAAAAGGGCTGCAAGTTTGAGATTTATAGGATCTGACTTGCTCGTCTTATATAAACAAAACAAAATGAACAAAGCGACCTCTTTGGATTCTTACCTCTCCTCCTAGTTTCTAATTTATACTTCTCCTTTTAAAAATGGGATAATGCGTGTCCAGGTGTAGAGTATTAGGAGATGAGTACATAATTTTATCTTTAAGTCTAGATTTTAATCTTATCATAATTAATAGACTGATAAGACTAAATCTAGACATAAACTATTCTGTATTTATCTCCTTATATAGAGAAATAGGTAGATAATCTTATCATATGGTTCATTATGTTATCTCAATCTATGTAAACAATAGATAAAGTTGACAGGACAAAAAAAAAGGACAACAAACAGATAGAAAGATTTACCTTTTGGATATATGATAAATTTATTATACACTACACATTGTAGAAAAATGTGGTTTGGTAATTTAATGGTCAGAGAGCCGATCCTCAAGCTCTTTGTTGTACAACTGAATTAAACCGGTCGTATCTTGTTGTGGGAGATCATGGAGCTTCTCATCTAAAAGACTTTTATACTCGTTATCTCTATCTTCCCATTTACGCATGAACTCAACCTGCAAAACACAAACCCCATCAATCATTAATTAATCATAAAAGAGAGAAGAAATGTGACAAAAAAAAAAAAAAAAAAACGGACTTGTTTCTGAAATGTATCGAATTCGTCTGAACTAAGAGATCCATCGCTGTTAGAGTCAAGAAGTTGCATCATCTCCTCTGCATCTTCGCCTGGAGCTCCAAGCTCTTCCATCACTTCCATTAGTTCCTCTATACTGATCATTCCATCGCCGTTTTTGTCTAGAAGGCAAAACACTCTGTCTCTCTGGTTCATTGTTGTCTTGAGGCTTTGGTGTTTGTTGGATGAGAGATCTTTGAGACGAATCGCTGCTAGATCCGCAGCTGCCATCATTATCGCCTTAAGCCGCTTTGCCTATAGATAATTTCAAACAAACAGCTCAATCTCCTAAGTTATCATCTTCTTACCAGACAAAACATATAGAAGAAAAAAGATAAGATCTTACCTCATTTGGGTCGGTAAGACCTCCTTTGTACAGAGAATGTGATGCTGTTCCAGCGTTAGCAGATCCATCCATATCCATCGTCCGTATTTGTATTTCCATCAGAGGTCTTGTCTGATCACTGTCGCTAACATCAACCGCCATGTGTAAACTCCTATACCCATTTTCTTTAGGCCGAGCAATGTAGTCTTTCGTTCTATGCGGAATCTCTTTCCACAATGACCGGATAATCTCGCCTGTCCTGTAACATGCCTTTTCGCCAAGTTCAACATCGTTTCCCACATGATTTGGCATCAGTATGACCCGCAGACCAAGCACGTCGTTCACTTCTTCCGGTTTACGCCCGTCTCTAAGGAGCTTCTTCATCATGCTGTACCGGCTTTTATACCGCCCTTTCACATACACATCATCAACCATTCCAGCTAAAACCAAATCAGCCTTCAAGGACTGATGAAGCTGCTCTTTATACACGTCTATCAACGGTTTAGACCCGTTTTCGTGACTTCTTAACCATGAATCTAAGTATAGATACGAACACGGGAAAAGATAACGGAAAGAGATGTCCTCGAGCTCAAGTGACAGGTGATTAGCCCCCACGGCATGAGCTAAAGGAGAATAGATCTTCAACACTTGGAGGGAGAGAGTCTGCTGGCGATACCTTGGCAAGTGATCCAAATGCCTCATCTCATCAAGCTTCGAAACAAGGTCCATGATCACAGCTCTTATGTCGTAGTACGTGAGGTAGAACTTTCTCAAGGAAGCAGCGGTTTCGTCGTCCAAGACATCGACTTTGAAAGGAATGTTCTTCACACGGAAGATCTCGTGAAGCAGATGAGCAGTTCCAGTACCAATCTGGTCTCTAACTTCGTATATGGATATCGCATTCGCCTCCACCACTTCACTCAATATGCTCGCCGAGATAACTTCTGCATCCATCTGCTCAAAATATCAATTGACAGATTTTTTTTTTTCCTGATGAGCATAACACATTGTAAGTAACTAACCAATAACCATATCATAGAATCTACTTCGTCGTCATATTCTATGAGTACGTTGAGTGAGAAAACACACTAATTTCTTTTCAATTCTCGCCACGGAACCTAATCATCTAAAGAGGAAACTGTGAGGATGCAGATGAGAAAGGAACCTGGAGATCGGCGAGGATGATAGAGAGTGATAGAGCCTTAGAGAGGGGAGAGCGACCGTCAGAGGCAAGAGGGAGAGACTGTAAGATCGGAATCGAGAGCTTCAGAGCCTTAAAGAGTAGCCTAGACGAAGACGTCGATAACCAAACCGAATTCATTCTCTCCGTCACTTCGTTGAAGGCTCCAACAAGCTCTACCACCATTTTCCCTCCCGCTGCCTCCGGAGACCGAGCCGCCGATTCAACCGAAGTATCGCTCGCTTCCGACCTCGGATCCCACCGTCGACGTCGGTTATGGTGGTGCTGAATCAAGTGGATCGAATGAAGACGACGATACACTGTCTCGGATCTGCATCTAGGGATTGGAATTGGACAAGGACGAATTACAGACATTTGAGATTTTGAATTCGAGGCAAAGATTGATGAACTTCTAGAAGATTTGTGTTTTTCTGGGCATTTATAATGCACCGTTGCTTTTCTGTATTTGCAGCAATGGATAAGCCACGTAGGATTTTGTGCTGTCGTTGTTGTCCACATATTTATTTTCTAACAAAAAGAGGGAAAAATAAATAATAAAACTTTTATTTTAGACTCTCTCTTTGAGCTAGAGGATTTGTAACATTTGACGCCCATCTAAAACCCTACGCAAAAGCCTCCGACTTCCGGTTTCTGCATCCTCTCTCCTGCTTCATACCATTGAAGGTCGCTTCGATTCGGAATATCATGGCGGCCGTACCGAGAGGCCTCATTTCTCGCATCAATCAGTTTCTATCAATCCGGTCTACGCCTCCTTCATTCTCTGAATCTCTTCCCCATAGTAGCTTCTTTCTCCTCCGACGATTCAGCGCCGAGGCTGGGTTGGTCGACGATGGTGGATCTGATATAATCGGGGCTCCGACCCGAATCATAGAGGCGAAAACCGGTGAGATGTCTCCGAGATCCAAAAGGACCGGGATCATCGCCGTCAAGTGTGGGATGACTGCGCTGTGGGACAAATGGGGAGCTAGGGTTCCTATTTCTATTCTTTGGGTCGACGACAACATCGTCTCTCAGGTTAAAACTGTTGAGAAAGAAGGAATTTTCGCGCTACAGGTAAGTCCATCGCAGTTTTATGAATTTTCCATTTTTTTTTTGCACATGTAGTGTATCTCTGCTGGATTAGTGATAACTGTTGCGTCGGTATCTAATTTCGAATACTTGGTTTCGAGATTGATGCCACTTCATATAATGTGATTGGCATGTGTTGTTCTGTGTTAGTTAGATTGGATGTGGGCAAAAGAAAGCGAAGCATTTGACAAAGCCTGAGGTGGGCCATTACAGAGCTCAAGGTGTGCCGTTAAAGAGGAAGCTGAGAGAGTTTCCGGTGACAGAAGACGCTCTTCTTCCTGTTGGCACTTCACTCGGTGTCCGTCATTTTGTTCCGGGACAGTATGTTGATGTCACTGGGATCACTCGAGGGAAAGGATTTCAGGTGAAAACCATTCTCAACTGCTTTGCTCTTTTCTTCGGTGTATAGTCAAGTAACAATATGGGAAATAAATAGCAAATGAGTGAGCCAATGTAGTACTTGTGAAGAGTAATAATGGCTTACGTTCTTGATATTTGTTGTTATGTAATTTGCAGGGAGTCATGAAAAGACATGGTTTCAAAGGAGGGCCGGCGTCACATGGTGCTTCAAAGTCACATCGAAGCCCTGGTTCCACAGGTCAAAGAGATAATATGGGAAAGGTATGTCCCAAATTGCTTCTTGTGAATTTTTGTCAAAAAAGCAATTCACAATACTGACTTATGAACACGTTGAGCAGGTAGTCAAGGGAAGAAAGATGGCTGGGAGAATGGGTGGAGAACAGAGGACAGTAAAGAACGTTTGGGTTTACAAGATTGATCCTGCGAGGAACCTCATCTGGGTGAGAGGACAAGTAAGTATCTCATTCCGAATTCCGGTCTTGGTCTTTGCGAGTGTCATTGAGTCGTCCTGGTAGGTCATGGTTGTGATTTGTTCGCTGCTGCAGGTTCCTGGTGCAGAAGGAAACTTTGTATTCTTAAGAGATTCGTGGTACAAGAAACCCGACATCTCTAAGCTTCCATTTCCAACGTACTTAGCCCCAGAAGACGAGGATCCATCAGAACTAGAACCGTTGGTGGCAGATCTTGGAGAAGTCGACCCGTTTATGTTGGCAGAGTGATGAAAACGACATGATCTTGATCTTGATTTTGGCTTTTTCATTATTTTTTCTCGAAACGTTTGTGGAAGACCAGGAAGCTGAGGAAGTGGAGAGTCACAGAGCTAAAGCTTTTTGCAGATGAGATTGTCTTTTCTTATTTAGTTGTTTTGATGTATGAAATTGAAAACGATGAATAGAGAGAGGAATTTAGTTCTCGCATTTGTTGAATCATGATGCGTAAGAGTTTGCAATAAGCAATGAAGAGACAGAGAATTTATCTCATCTTCTATATATATATATAACATACACGTAAGGGTTTGTATGTATAATTTACAGTGAAGAAAAAGAAGAGATTCGTTTTTAATTCACCAAGAATCAAGGTCCATTTTAATTCCCAATATAATACAGTTGTGTGTTCTGATCTCTACGAGCCAAGATTTCTGAGAACACAAACGCTTCTTTCATCTTTCTTTCTCTCTCTCTCTCTCTCTCTCTCGGTTAGGGTTACCGTTAAGGAAACTCAACGACAGATAGGGAGAGAGAATTCTCAATCTCGTTGACTTAAGCCATGAATCCGGAACAGAATCGACGCCAATGCGCGGTTTGCGAGGAATCAGAGCCGTCGTTCATCCACACGGTCAGCAACAACGGCGTTTTCCGGCGACTCTGCACCGATTGTTTGCTCAGGGAACATCGGGAAGTCTTCTGCCCTGTTTGCCTCGATGTCTTCGACGGCTGTCTTCCTCCAGGCGATGGCATCACCTGCCTCAATTGCCCTTCCATCACCCACCACTCTTGCTCTCCTCCTCCGCCGTCTTCCTTCGCTGCATCCTCCTATGTTTCTAGCTTCACCTGCCCGCCATGTTCCGACCCCAATTTCTCCTTCTTCCCCAAATCTCATGTTCAGAGCTCTGAGAATGACGCCGATGGCTCCGGAACGCTTCTCGATACGAAATCGGCCAAGGCTCTGGTCGCAGCGTCGAAAATCGCGGTGGTTTCTATGACTGATGCGGCGGCTAAGTTAAAGGAAGAAGCTGTGAAGAAGATCCTAGATGCTAAAATAGCCAAGATGAAAGCTAAGGATGCATTGGGGAATCTCCAGGACATTGTTCTTAGGGAAAAAGCTTCAGAGAATAGTAACCTTAACAAGAGGAAGAACAGCGACCGCTGATTCAAATATCTCCCAGTAAAATCCTGCAAATTTCTGGTACGTAGGGATTTGTACAATCGATCTCCTCTAGGGTTCAAGAAATGAGTACCTTTTGCGATTAGTAGCGTATTATTATACACCTGTAATATCCACATTTTGGTGAAGTTTTCTTGTTTTCCAGTTTTTACTTGTCAGTTCACTCTCAAAACGTGTTTGTGCGAATGCCTCGCAGAGAAAGCTGGAGGCTTTGAATTAAGATTAGACTAGGGCTTTCTTCTGTATAATGGTGTGAGACGCAGTGACAATTCATTCATATTATTGGGTTCATCTTCAGCTTTTAAAAGTCTCTCTGTGATTATAAGCTTTCGTCTTGTTGTACTTGTATGGCTCACCCAATGTATGGTTTGGAGATTTTCATGGAATAAGTCTTCAACTCTTGATGGTTCAGAGTTGTCAAGCTAATGAATTAGGTTGATTGATTTGACGCATACACACTGTTTTTTTTTTTGGTTCGCTTGTTTAAAGATTATCATCAAGATAATAGTTTGGAAAATCAAATTCATATTCGGATTGGTAAGTTATGAAAATCTGTTTTTTGCAACACCAAAATGGGTAGAGCAAGTTTCAGGCAAATCCTAAGTTATGTTTTGCCATATTGATGAAAGAGCAAAAACACACCGGAACAAGGAACTGACGGGACAGGACATGCATGAGAGGGTTAATTACGTAGCTTTCCGTTATATAGAGCCTCCTTTGTAATATACTTAAAATACAAGACCTCCTTTTACAAAACGACGAGTCAGCCGAGGACAGAAACCCTAGAAATCGCCCGAGTCGAGTTAAATCGCACCTCACCCAGCTCTATCTCGCCCCGTGACTCGTCCCTTCCCCCCCGCGAAAAACACTTGGTCGATTCGTAGCTCAAAATTCGTGCCTCGCCGCCTGCAATGTCTTCCGACTTCGCTTCAGTTTTTCCTCCATTCTGAAATGGAACGAAACCGGAAACTCTCTTCTCCGTTTACAAAATTTCTTCTCAAAACTTTCGACTCGCCAGCACCAGAAATTTCTCAGCCTCGTTAGGTATGCTATAGCAGAAAAACCAAGTTCATTTCCTTGTTCTTGCTTTATACGAAATGATGTAAACGTTGTCGGAATTTGAACAGAATGTCACATAGACAGATAATAATATCTCTTTCTTGGCGGGATTTTCGTTTTCATTTTCTGTTTTTGTCCACTAACCCAGAGTCATCTTCTCTAGAGGGAAAAAAAAAAGATCCATTTAGAGATGTTTTCCATTTTCTGCAATGAAACTGGTATAGCTGATTTTCTTGCCATTTGCTAAAATAATAACCTCATTTCTTATTTTCTTCTTATTCTCTTTCTTAAATTCAAGCTTTTTGTTAAAAATATGTTGTTGTTTCTGTTAAATAGATCGAGGCTGCAGAGGTTTTATACTTTGTGGGGAAGTGATAAAGTTTGAAAGCTTGCGTATGGTTTAAAAATGGCTCCACCTGGATCGATTGGAGTAGTAGACCCCGGGTGGGAGCACGGTGTTGCACAAGACGAGCGAAAGAAGAAAGTTAAATGCAATTACTGTGGGAAGATAGTTAGCGGAGGAATATACAGATTGAAGCAACACTTGGCTCGTGTATCAGGAGAAGTAACTTACTGTGACAAGTCTCCAGAGGAAGTATGTCTGAGGATGAAGGAGAATCTAGAACGGTGTCGTTCCACAAGAAAGCTTAGACAACCTGAGGACAACAACAATAGACTCTCTTCTTGTTCCACTTTCCATCAATCTAACAATGACGATGAGGCGGAGGAAAAAGAAGAAGAGCGGCGGTGCTGGTCTAGAAGAAGCAAAGGAAAGCACGCGGTGAGCGGCGATGGGAGTCTTCTCCGGTCTTCAGGATACGTTGATCCTGGATGGGAACATGGTGTTGCTCAAGACGAGAGGAAAAAGAAAGTGAAATGTAATTACTGTAACAAGATTGTGAGTGGCGGTATCAACCGTTTTAAACAGCACCTCGCGAGGATACCTGGAGAGGTAGCGCCTTGTAAAGCCGCTCCTGAGGAAGTTTATGTGAAGATCAAGGAGAATATGAAGTGGCATCGAGCTGGGAAGAGACAGAACAGACCTGATGATGATGACATGGGAGCTTTAAGTCTCGGAACGGTGTCTCAAGATCAGGAGCAAGAAGAGGATGGAGATGAGCATGACTTCTATCCAACTAGTCAAGATAGGTTGATGCTTGGATACGGAAGGTTTAGTAAAGAGAAAAGAAAAAGCTTTGATTCATTGAACACGAGACCGAAAAGAGGGAAGGTGATCCCTTTCCAGGCGCCTTGTACGAGCAAACAGATAAAGATATGGCCAAACAGAGTTGTATCAAGAAAAGAAGTCACTTCCTCCATTTCCAAATTCTTCCACCACGTTGGAGTTCCCAGTGAAGCAGTGAGCTCTCTCTACTTCCAAAAGATGGTTGAATTGATCGGTCTTTACGGAGAGGGGTTTGTGGTTCCCTCGAGCCAGCTGTTTTCCGGTAGGCTCTTGCAGGACGAGATATCGACTATCAGAGGCTACTTGAGGGAGTACAGGTCTTCTTGGTCGGTTACAGGTTGTTCTATAATGGCGGACACGTGGACTAACGCAGAGGGAAAGACGATGATCAGCTTCTTGGTGTCGTGCCCTCGCGGTGTCTACTTCCACTCCTCTATCGACGCCACTGATGTGACGGAAGATGCTTTAAGCCTTTTCAAGTACTTAGACAAACTAGTTGAAGACATTGGCGAGGAAAACGTGGTGCAGGTTGTTACGCAGAACACTCATATCTGTAGAAGTGCTGGAAAACTAGTTGAAGAGAAGAGAAAGAATCTGTATTGGACTCCTTGCGCGATGCACAGCACAGAGCTGGTTCTTGAAGACATCTCAAAGCTTGAATTCGTCTCTGAGTGCTTGGACAAGGCACAAAGAATCACAAGATTCATCTACAGTCAAACATGGCTGCTCAATCTCATGAAGAACGAGTTCACACAAGGGATAGATCTTCTTAGACCAGCAGTCATGCGCTACACTTCCGGTTTCACCACTCTCCAGAGTCTCATGGACCACAAGGCCAGCCTCAGAGGGCTGTTTCAATCCAACGGCTGGATTCTGTCACAGACCGCCGCCAAGTCTGAGGAAGGAAGAGAAGTGGAGAAGATGGTAACGAGTGCTGCGTTTTGGAAGAAGGCTCAGTACGTTTTGAAATCCGTCGATCCGGTGATGCAGGTGGCGCACATGATGGACGACGGCGGCGAGAGGCTGTCCTTGCCGTACGCTTACGGTTACATGTGCCGCGCGAAGATGGCTATCAAGTCTATTCATGGAGATGATGCGAGGAAGTACGTACCGTTGTGGCGTGTGATAGATTACCATTGGAACTCGTTGTTTCATCATCCCCTCTACGTTGCTGCTTACTTCTTCAACCCTGCTTATAGATATCGTCCTGATTTTATGGCGGTAGGTATGATTTGAATTATTAGATGATTTCAAACTGTTATAAAGTTTCCTGTTTATTTAACTTATTTTTTTTGGTGTTGATGTGGATGAATTAGCAGCATTCTGAGGTTGTGCGTGGAGTTAACGAATGTATTGTTAGGCTTGAGCCAGATAATATGAGAAGAATCACAGCGTTGATGCAGGTGATATACGAAAACTAATCAACAAATCTTTGGATTTGTAACTAAACCTGGTTTTGTTGTTGAAATGGTTATCAGATTCCAGATTATACATCTGCGAAAGGCGATTTTGGAACGGATATAGCGATTGGGACGAGAACAGAGCTTGATCCAGCGGCGTGGTGGCAGCAGCATGGGATAAGCTGTTTGGAGCTACAGCGAGTAGCGGTTAGGATACTGAGCCACGCTTGCTCGTCTGTTGGGTGTGAGCCTAAGTGGAGCGTGTACGACCAAGTCGACGGTCAATGCCAGAGCCGTTTTGGGAAAAAGTCGACGAAAGATCTCACTTACGTTCACTACAACTTGAGGCTCAGAGAGAAGCAGCTCAAGCGGCGGCTACATGACGACGGACCACCGGCGGCTCTTAACTACGCCTTGCTTGATCGGTTGCTCCCGGACTGGCTCGTGGCCTCCGACAAGGACGAGGTACTTGGAAACGCCAAACGCTCAAACGCAAGTCCGCTGATTTAATGTGGTGATGATTGATTGATTGATGTTTTGTGTGTAGTTCTTTGTCAAGGAGGAGACTTTGCAAGGGGAAGATGGAGTAGAGAACGAAGACCGTGACGACGATGATGAAGAAGACGAGGAGGAGGAGGAGGAGGAGGAGGAGGAGGAGGAGAAGAATTGTTACAGTTATCCTGTTAATGTTGACGGTGAAGACAATCCTGATCTGTACGATGATGATCTTAGCGACGACGATTAGTGTTTACTTTAATGCTACGATCCTCAAATTTCTAACAAGTAAACGAACAATGTGTATCTAAATTTGACCGTTCTCTTCCTTTTGTACTATAATCGAAGAGTTTGATAATTTTGTTGTCTATATATGTAGACTGAGAAAATTGAAATAATTTATGGTAGTAGGCTAGTAGCTAACTAACTAGCTAATAGGTGCAAAGTGAGATCATTTTCAATTTATTCAAACAACGGATATAGACCAAAAGGTTGGCGCCGCGCTGTCGTAAGCCCGCTTTTTGTTATTAATTAACTACCGAATATCTGTCTTTTTTATTTATTATTTAATTTAAATAAAATAAAATAAAAATAGATAGCGATATAATTTAAAAATAAAAAATAAATTAAATTATGAATAGAAAGAAAAAATTCACCTGACAGCATCTCTTTCTCTTTCCCTTTTCCGTCGTTGGACTCGCTCTGTTTCGTGTCTAGGCTTTCATTCCTCCAAAGTCCTAACCCAGATTTTATCTTAACTTTTATCTTTGAATTTCCGTTTTTGGAGATTGACTTCAGTTTTTGAAAAACTAGGGTTTCCTTTTTGTGAGGGGAAGAAAAAAATTGGGATTTGTTTGGATGTGGTGAAGCAGTTATCGGAAGCGGGAGATTTCTGTGTTTTTTTACTCTTTAGGGTTCGCCGGTTCCGGTTTTTTTCCGTCGGAATCTGAATTTCTCCGGCGACATGGCTTCGAATCTTCCTATGAGCCCTCAATTGGAGCAGATCCATGGCGAAATCCGCGACCATTTCCGAGCCCTCGCGTATGCTTTCTCCTACCTTTTGTTTTCCTAGAAATCATCTTGTTCGATTTTCTCATTCTCTATCATCGTGATTATGAAACACTTTGATATTTTTAAGTATGTGCCTCATCATTTCCTGCGTTTTTGTTGTTGTTGTCTCCCTATTTTGAACAATCTCTAAGTAGAACTTGAGATGTTTTTTTTACTATCACTGAATCTCATGTGCGAGTGAACAAGATTAGGTTGTTTGGAATTTGAGTGCTTAATGGGAATTATGTGTGTGTTGTTGATTATAAGAGATGGATAAAAGAGATATCATTCTTCAGTGAAACGAAAGATTCACCGATATCTGTTTGCAGGAATGGTTTCCAGAGGTTGGATAAGATCAAGGATTCAAATAGACAAAGCAAGCAACTGGAGGAACTTACAGAGAAGATGAGAGAGTGTAAAAGGTATGCTCGGCGTTATTTTCTCGGCATCTTAGCATCATGGCTCGGAAGCATTCTTGCCATATGCCCTTTGGTGGAATCTGCCTTTTGATAATTCTAATGCTTACTTCTTTATTTTGAGATACTCTACAATGAGAGGAAAAGCATACTGATGTAAAAATAAACAATGTGTTTCTCCCATGATTCAGTAGTCTATATTTGCTTATGTAGTGTGTACTTTTTTATCTCAGGTTGGTCAAGGAGTTTGACCGTGAGCTCAAGGATGAGGAACCTAGAAATTCTCCTCAAGTAAATAAGCAATTGAACGATGAAAAACAATCTATGGTGAGTTTATTATCAGCTATCATCAGCGTGTTGATGAATTTCTTCGAGGCCTTTCTTTATATATACTACACTGTAACTATTGTAGAGTAAATGTATGAATATTATTAACATAGCACCGCGTATTTCAGTTTGGTCAATCTTTAGTTGCATTTGTGAGTAAATTGGACATTTAAAGGCAGAGATTGAGCCTCGTTCATGTATATGTTAACTTCTGTTTTTTAACTTTTGCCTTGCGTTGAATGTCACAGATCAAGGAACTCAATTCTTATGTTGCACTAAGAAAAACGTAAGTGCTTCTATCATTGCACTTTAAGAATCTTGATTATTTGTTATGTATTTAAATCTCATATCTCTTTTTTTGTTTGATTTCATATCGACCCGTTCAACACAAGTCTTTAGGATTTTGTTTGGTTTTTATGTGTTGATAAATATTAACTTGGTCCGTGATCTCAGGTATATGAGTACCCTTGGCAACAAGAAAGTTGAACTTTTCGATATGGGAGCTGGAGTCAGTGGCGAACCTACAGCTGAAGAAAATGTCCAAGTGGCTTCATGTGAGTCCTTGTATATTCAGTAGCTAACACATCAAGAGATCCACAAAAAGTAAATGGGAATACCGGAAAAGGCATATGGTGCTTATAACTAGTTTTATGTCATTTTTATGTATAGCTATGTCAAACCAGGAGCTTGTGGATGCTGGAATGAAAAGGATGGACGAGACTGATCAGGCCATTGAGCGCTCCAAACAGGTGACTTAGAGAAGGAACTGAAATCCACTTTGTCCGCTCTAGCCATTGCTACGATATCTATTGCAATGATCTTCATCTTATCAGGTTGTAGAACAAACACTCGAAGTTGGAACTCAAACTGCAGCTAACTTAAAGGGACAGGTAAAATGCAAAGCATCCTCCATTTCTTTCCTATTAATCTTATGGGTTCAGTCTCACTCATATAGTCTGAAAACATTGCAGACAGATCAAATGGGACGTGTCGTTAACCACTTGGACACGATTCAGTTCTCAATCAAGAAGGCCTCCCAGCTTGTGAAAGAGATAGGGAGACAGGTTTGCAACCTCATATTGGACATAGATTCCCCCATTTGCTCGACTGCAAAACCTGAATCTCTTTGTCTACTTATTTCAGGTGGCTACTGACAAATGCATAATGATGTTCCTGTTTCTCATTGTATGCGGTGTTATAGCCATTATCATAGTGAAGGTACTTTCTTTGCTCATTCCAATCAAAGTTGCGATTTCTCATCAAAAAGTTGTAACTCTGTTTTTTGTTGTTGTTGTTGTTGTATAAACTCTCTTCAGATCGTAAACCCGAATAACAAAGACATTAGGGACATTCCAGGATTAGCTCCTCCAGCGCAATCGAGGAAGCTTTTGTACTTGAGGAATCCAGAGTACATGGGAAAATAGAAATCTCTGTTTGTATATTTTTATTCACGTGGAATGAGGAAATTGCATCTTGAGGTTCGCTAATTTATCTTCTTTGCTTTTCTTTCATTTTGCTTACACCATTTCATGGATGAGAGAGAGAGAGAGAGAGAGAGAGAGAGAGAGAGAGAGAGAGAGAGAGAGAGAGAGAGAGAGATGGTTTGGGCTTTGGTGGCATTGTGTGCTTTGATAGTTGCCAAAGGCTTGGGGTCGTTTAATGTTTTTTTTTGTTTACTCATCCAGTCATTTGAATCTGGGTTTTGATTGGAGGGTGTGTATATTTCATCTTTTGGTTCAACTGTAGAATATTTCAGGTCAGAGCTGGAATTTCCATTAAACGATTTATCAGCTTGAACCGTTCATGTCACTATGACCTGGTAAAAATGAAGAACGTGATGAAAGAACACTTGCATGACTACATTTGACCCAAATGAATGAAGTCTTTAGGTAAATATTGCTATGTTCACGGATTCGTTTTGTTTCACCTTTGTAGAGGTTTTTTTACATTGAAGAGCTGATAATATTCCATAACTGATGCTGATCAGAAGTCGGAAAAATCGAATCCAGAGCCAACTGATGATGGAAAAAAAGACCATAAATATATTTTACTGTAACGTCAATTCACTACAAACGAATTTTCGACTATGACGATTTTTAAGCTAATCATCAGTAACAATCTCCGCTATCCTATTTCATAACAAAGTTGGAATTCTAAAAAGAGAAGGAAACATTTGTCACCTTAGACACGAGGAAAGACGGTCTAAAACTAAAATGATGCTGCACCTTTTCTTTTGGTTTCGAATATTTCGGCAAAGTATGTATTATACGTTGCTTAAGCTGCGTGGTTTCCGAGCTGCGTCCGACCGATATGAGATAACCGGGACGTAATCAAAGGGGCTTCCTCGTCGTTTATCTCAGCTCCTACTCTTGGGCTCTCCCCACCAACGTCAGGATTGAATTTATCTGAAGACTTCTTCTCCATCTTCCACTCCTGTGTGATGCTTGTGTTCATCAGTTGTTATATATTTACACACACAAACAAACGGTAATTGCTTCCACATTATAACTTGGCAAATCTAGAGGTTCTTTTTGCCCTTGGAACTCTTTTATGGGAGGCTATTGGGTTTCTAACAAGGCTTATAAACTCATTATTCATTGCACCTATTTGTGGATATAAGAGCAGGCTTGTTTCATAATGTTTTGACTGACCTTGTTGATTCGATCCGGGAGAGTTTCGGCAGTTATTTGAGACGCCTTTACGTCCCTTACTTTTATGTAATTGTACATGACGACACCACATAGCGCTGTGTCAAACACATGACGAGAGAATGGAATGTTAAACGTGGGGAACAGAAAGTCAAAAAGAAGAAAAATAGATCAAATGTTGTTGTTGTGAAATGAAGAAACCTACCAACTGCGTATCCAGTGATGTTGAGCCCAGTGATGGTGGACTCAGGAAAAATGACGGTGGAGAGGGCTATGAGAATCCAGTCTTTGAGAACACCAGCCACCCGGATGGTTACTGCACCTGTTCTCCCAATTACTAAAAATATGGAGAAGTTCAAGGCAAGAGCGCAGAGAGCATTGGAGAAAAATATCCAGAAGTTGAACTGGATCTGTGTAATTTCCATCGAGGGTTGCTCCAACACATACCAAGGCAAGGCCAGAAAAACAAAACTGCAAAAGATTGACCACAGATTTTCAAGCAAAAGATTATGTGCGGTAGAGGAGATGGCACTTTACACCAAGCATTAAATATTACATGAAAACATTCTATGAATAAGAGAAGATCATGTGGCATGATGAAATTAAACCAATGGGAATCGAACCAAAGCTTATATGATGAATATTCCTGAAATATATAATTGTGAGCAGCATCAAGATTCAGAAGAGAGTACCTGCAGGGAGCTATGTAATATAAGCTGTTAATAGGGTTCAATGTCAACCCCTTCTTCTGGAGAAGAACTTGAGTTAGTACCAGTCTAAGTGCTTCAGCAAAGATGCCTGTGACCTGATAGACCGTGCCAACGATATTGAAGTGAATTTCCCCATAAGAAGATATCACAACTCCAACACTGATCAGCAACATGTTTGAGAACACGTCGCACCTTGGTTTGTCAGTGCCGCAAACAACCGCCATGATAAATGTTGCTACTGGCACTGAAATACCATAGTCATGTATTAATATGCTTACTAAAGTGAACAGAAAGTCTATACTAAAATAGATTCTGTAGCCAAAAATGTTTAAGTCTCTACATACTTAGAGCTTTGAGCATCTGAATAAAGGCAACAGAAATGTGCAAATATGCAGTATTGCCAAACCTGCACAAAGGAGAATATAAGATAGAGAAGAGACAATCTGGGAAGCAAATATGACTAAAACGCATAAAGAAGAGAGCATCAATAAACCAACTACATTTACTGTCTATAGAGCAGGAACTTACCACAGGCTAGATGCAAAGAATGCGCTTATGGGTACCACACATGTTGCGTATCTGGACCCAAAACGTGTGTCAAAATGGAGAGAGCTGGTGGAACTTACGTATGAAAGGAACAAAAAAAAAATGAAAAAGTACCGAGTAACCTGGCTTACATTTCAAATGTCATTTTAACCGGAGCTACAACCTACAACACAAAGGAAAAATATCATCGCACTACCAAAAAAAAGTCTCAAGGGTCCATAGAAGATAAGATTTTTTAAAAAGAGAACTCCGCATAAGATGTTCATAAGCATACTCCATAGGAATAGAGAAAAAAAAAAAAAAAAAGCAGTCTAATGCAAATAAGCATTACCTAAAAATGGAAGTATATATGTTATTCTTTGAGTTTACGATACCTTGAACACACGAATAAGAAGGAAGGCCACAAATCCAGAAAACCCCATATGGATCATTGTCAGCGTTATAGGAAGTGGAAAATTGAAGTATTTTGGGGATAAAACCCACTGCAATTAAGAAGAACAAAAGGAATATGATTTAGAAGTCAGCCTCTACTGTATAAAGCTAAAGCAAGATACAAATTAAGTTAGCCCTTGCTTATCTATCATCTGATTTCAAATCACAACACAATCATCGCTATGTAAAGACAGAGAATATGAAAGTTAATAATTCGACACCAATTACTCTAGTAAAGCTCTCTGGCTAATAGTTTCATCTCAGATACAAAAGACATACGATTCAAATGTAAAAATCCGAAAAAATTGCAAAACACATATCTGCGTACGAATTAGATACGTTGATAAAGTAAAGTAGCATTTGCAATCACCTTGTTGTACAGTATAACTCCTGAAGAGAGTAGAATGTAGATAAGTAAGTAGATATAAGTTAATACAAGCGTCTTGTTTATCATTTTTGCCATCTTTCTCCTCAGTCCAAAATCAGAAAATCTTTGTACGCCAAAGTTCTCGTCACTCCACCAATCCCAAAAGAGGACAGTATCCCGGAAAAACGAGTTGCAAAGGCTCCGTGGCCATTAACTGAACCCAAAAGAAAAGCAAAGCAAAGCTTTTGTCATCCATTGCAGATTCAAACTGAGAAAAATCAACAAGCAAAGCACCAAAGCTTCCACTAACGAGCTCAACAGTAATGGACAAATCCACCACCGGAAACTAAACCATGCAATTGGATCCGGATCACCACAAAATGGTAAATGTGATCACACTAGAAACGAAAATCAAATAATCAACATGAGATTTAAAATTCCAAAACCTAAATCTACCAGCCCAGAGCAGGATGGAATCGAGAGATGGCGATCAGAGAAAAGTGAGAAAAGGATTAGATCCGATAAGCAGGGAGTATAAGAATTGAACAACGGGGAGATAAGAAAAGACATTACTACCTCAAGATCATATGCTGAGAACTGCAAATTATCAGCAAGGAAACAAACGCACAAATCTAGCTCGACGTAACGAAGCAATAGATCAGACGAACGCTATCGACAAATTGAGGAACTTAAACGGAATCCGACGATCAGACGAAAGAAACGACGAATTATTCACAGGTTCTATTGGAATCAACGGAACAGAGAGAAGATTTATTAATGAGGAAGAACGTAGAAGTTTGTGAGAACTGGAGAGAGCTACAGTAGTTTAGTTGGAGAAGACGGATTGGAACTTGAAATGGTTATATTTTCTTCACAAAAAATAGACGGAAATAAGTAATAAATAAATTAAAAAGGGACGCCATTCTGCAGAATCTTAATCTAACGGCTATGGTTCCATCTCTCATATGTGGAGAAGACCCGCCAAGAAAGGTTTGGGCTTAATGGGCCTATTTTACACCTTCTGTTTTGTCACAAAACTTTATTCTAAGCCCATTATGTTCGGAATCCCATTCAACATAACGAGAAAAATTCTGCAATGTGCTGCGAATTGCGATAATGATGGGAGTACGTGTATATCGACGTGGTTAGGCCTGGCCACGGGTCGGGTACTTGTGATTTTTGACATACTTGTTATCCGACCTATCCCATACGGGTAGTGTAAAAATGGACTTGTTAGAAACAAGTACTTGGTCAACCAAGTACCCGTCCAATAATCAATGCTTACGGGTATGTACTTGGACTTGATACTTGCATAAAAAAAAAAAATTAATTGTACAGTTAAATTCAGCAAGAATCATGGGGTACAATTTATTCGGACCGGTTAGCTGAGGACTCAAAAGGAATCATTTTTCCTTTTATAGACACGAAGTGTTAAGCATTTTAGTCTCTGAAGTCGATGTGGGACGTTGGAAAAATAAGTTTTTTAAGTTTGGGCTTTTCATATCCAAACAAATGGGCTCGTAACATTTTAGATTTTTCAAATTAAAATGGGCTATCATGTTTTAAGACACTTTTATAAGGTATTAGTTTTTGAAAGCCTAGTACAAATACTTTTTTTTGCATTATGGAAACGGGTCAAATAAATACGGGCGGGTATCTAAGAAAATTATGATACTTGATACCCGACTTGTATTTGCGGGTATTTAGATTTTGATACTTATTACCCGACTTGCCTTACACGAGTACTTGTTTTTCCGAGGCAAGTAGAAGGCAAGTAGCAAGTATCGAGCGGATAACAAGTACTTGTGCCCAGCCCTAGACGTGGTTATGTTTTGAAAGTTCAAGATTGAAGGTCTATCTTCTAATTAAAATACAATTTCGCAAAACGTGAGGATTTGGGAGGTTTTCTTATATTTAATTAAGAATAACAAGTGAATGTGATATACTAACCAATTTATAAGTGGAGGTCTCATTCTATTAATTAGTATTACTAACCAATTCTTGTCGGCAATAAGACATTGTTGTCAACTAATTTTCCTTTAGCACAACAAAGTTACGGATAAATTAACTTATATGTTACATGTAAATACAATCCGTTCAAAGCATTAAATAAAGTTACTTTAAGGTTGCTATAATTTTTTCAGTTATAAAACTTACGGTATTTTTGATCGGATATGAAAGTCAAAAACAACTCTCAGATTCAAGATGTATTGTTAGTCGACATTGATGACAATCTCATTTTGATCCAAAATATATAATATTAACGCCAAAATATCAATACAATCTAGTTGTGTAACATGATAAAGAAAAAAAACTGCAAGAAAGAGACATGGTACGCAGATCTTTTTGGGCACCGACTATGTACGTAGCAGGCATTGGTGTATTACACCCGCTAATTATGTATACTCTTATACACAAGTATCCATTCTTTTAATTGCTTTAAGTTCACATGTAAATTGTGAATCAAAGCTACATATATGACTTGATTCTCCGCGAGGAGCAGCCATAAATGTACCGGGAATGCACGGAGAGCCTGATCAAGCAAGGACCATGACAAGGAGAAGCATAGAAGCAGAGATAATCATGTTGTGGCGACAAAAAGGGATCGTGAGAAGCATTATAGTAGTCGTCACAGGGATCGCAGTGACTTTGACAGGTTATTGCTCCACAGCATTTCACTTTACATTCTTCCATCAAACTCATTTTACCTGTTGTGTTTTAGGTTTGACAGTTTTTTCCTTTCAGGCGTAGAGAAGATTATGACGCAGGTAGAGTAGATGGACGTCGCCGCAGGTCTAGGTCTCGTTCAGAGGGTAGATACGGGCGTAGATCACGTTCTCCATCTAAGAGGTAGCTTAGTTTTCTCTGGCGGAAACTGTTGTCTAAGAAATGATCTTTTGCTTACTATTCCATGATTAAAGTTTCTCTGTATTTTCCTTTTAATCAATCTA
Source organism: Erythrophleum ivorense (assembly GCA_026724425.1). Lineage (NCBI taxonomy): Eukaryota > Viridiplantae > Streptophyta > Magnoliopsida > Fabales > Fabaceae > Erythrophleum > Erythrophleum ivorense. Next base: position 82,744 of record JAIUCV010001487.1, read on the forward strand.
CTTTGTTACAGTAAGCGGGTCAGCGGATTCGACATGGCTCCTCCAGCTTCTAGGATGTTAAATACTACTGCTGCTGTTACAGGTATCTCTACCTTACATCTCTAAATTTACATCTTTTTGGGCACCGACTATGTACGTAGCAGACATTGGTGTATTACACCCGCTAATTATGTATACTCTTATACACAAGTATCCATTATTTTAATCACTTTAAGTTTACATGTAAATTGTGAATCAAAGCTACTTCAGCGTCGTTGGTATGAATCTAATATTATCCACAATCCCAGCACTATGTATACAATTTGTGATTTTTTTCTTGAACTGAAATTCCGACAATATTATTATTATTATTTGGATGCAGTGCATGTGTAGTTAAGAGACAAAATAGAGCTTAACCAATCACGGAATCCTTGTTTCCATGTTTTAAGAAAATAAAAAAAATTGTTCTGAGACCCTAATTTATCAATTTCGTACTATCTTTATCTTATATGATAGTAGGACAGATTGATGTAACCCAACAACTGCAAGACCATAATAAAATATTGAAAGAGCAACAAATAGGAAAAGCATATAAACTGTATCATAAAACTTAAGCTTAATATATTCGAATAAAATATTAACAACACCAGCTAAACCCATTGTTGGTTAGCTTTTGGAGGCGGACACTAATCATGCAGTTGTTTGTTACGCGTAGTCTAAATTATTGTTCTAGTTCTACAACCAATTAGCTTATTGTTTATTTGTTTCCTAAGTTGAAATAATTCGAAATATTATCTGCCATCGTGCATGGTTTACATGAGAAGGTATAATTGATAATTTGATACACAAATCTGAGAACATATTTATTTCCAAGTGTTATTCTGGAGGGGATATACACCATTTGATCTAAAACCAGCTTTTATTTAAGACAACTTAGTAACTTACAACAATTAGTTCAACAAAAAAATTATAAAAAGAATTAAGTTCAAATTTTGACGAGTATGAAAACTTTTCTTCATGTAATAACTCATAAGAAGTTACCCCTGGTTTATCAAAAAAAAAAAAAAAATAACTCATAAGAAGTTTTAACCAAAACTAAACATTTTACTAATAAAAAAAGCTAGTGTTATAAATAACGGTATATATAGATAACTGCTGTAGAGAATTTTAGACAGTTTTGATTGAGGTCTGTCAATTTATGACCCAACCCATGGATTCTGCCCATTTGACTCGTTCTAGAATGGGTGCGGATAAAAAAAATACATCAAAAAAATAAGCGGGTTATACAAGGCGGATATTTAAAAAATGTGGGGCACAGGCAAATATAAATATTATATTCATGGATTGGCGGTTTACCCGCAATTTAAAAAAATATATGTAAATTTAACTTTAAAATTAAGAAAAAGTAATATTTATCTAACAATTTTTATCAAAAGTTTGAATATTATAAGTAATGTTTATAAATTAGTTAGTAGTTGTTTTTCCAAATTCATATTTTTTAAAAAAAATATTTATGGTTTATCATATAAAATATTTTTTATTAATATTTTATTTTGTTATATATATATATATAATTTATTATTATTATTTATATATTTATATATAAAATTTATTATTATTATTTATATATATATGCGAATTATTCGCGGGTATCCGCAAATTTAAACGGGGCTGATACAAATAAAAAAAATTATATTCAAAAGTTTGGCCGAACAGGTCAAAACAGATAAAAAATTGAATGACTCGTGTATAATAGAACAGACGGACGAGTTTGACCCGATTGACAGGGCTAGTTTTGAATGAGGCTAGAAACTATATAATCATAAGCTATGATGATTATTTCATAGATATTAAATTAGACGATTTTGATATTATGAAATATTTAGTTTAAGCAGTTTTAACTAGTCTAAGGCAGTTATAAGCAGTTCTAGATGGTGTCGAAGTATTTTATATAAAAAAACTAATAATAATGAATGATATCATAGTTAAAATGTGTCTCAAATCAAAATCAAGAGTATTTCAAATTACAGTATTCTATTGTATACATACTAATCGTTAAAGAGACGTATAAAAATCGTGTGACTTGTAAGTTGTAATTATACATTCCAGGTTTTTATTTGAAATATATTTAGAACAAAAAAAATCGTGTGAAGCAAACAAAATAATGGTTTAATTAAAAGAGATAGAGAATCATTTGTCCAGCTGGAGAATGATGATGATGAAGGTATGTCTCTTGTATTCCACGCAGCATGACAAAAAGGCATTCTCAGTTTGACTTTTGTCAAGCACACGCTAAGCCAACATTATTACTGCTTTAACTTTTTCAAAAATTTAATTATTTGTTTAATGTTTCTCTGGTTTTTTTATCTTATAAATATTTAAGGATTAGTGTCTTCACAGTTCACAGTGTGTGCGTCCTTTGCTTTATTTATCTTCGTATATACATAAATTTTGATATCTTTTTTTTTTGGACAAAGCATAAATTTTGATATCACCAAAATCTAATATGAACCTCGAATTTATTTCATAACATATGATAAGTCTGATATAATAACTACCACAAAATTGTATGATATCCTTTTTTGGTTAAGGAAATTGTATGATATCAATTGATACATAAATGTTAATATAAGAATATATTTGTAAAAAATAGTTGACATTCTAGAAGAAGATTTCATAGGAGTATTATTTTGTTAAACGTAGTTGTAATTCTTGTTTTTTCTATCAACAACTTTTTTTCTTTTGTCAACGATTAGCGAGAACATATGCATGTCATTTCACATGAAATTTTGAGTAAGTACATGATATTTGTTTGTGTGGTTTTTTAGATATGGTTAATTAGTGACTCATAAGTCATAACAGAGAGAGTTTTTCAAACACTAATACATTTGTTTGCTTCGTCAAAAGCAAGTATTTTCGAAACATTAATTTTTTTTTAAAGTGTTTTCGAACTATTTCATAGTGGAGTTATACACGTAGTCGTCTTATTTTTTTTGTCAACGATATTGTAGTTTTTTTCAGGAAAAATGCTAATCAGATAACGCCACGAACTTAGAGACAACGTGCACTTGGATGAGATCTAGGTGAGCAAAATGACACCGGTATTGCGTGCCATTTATCAAAAAAATTATGTTCATTTGCTTTCAATTGCATGCCAACACAAGCAAAATAGAGTATACCGTATATATTTATTACATGACTCATTAAGTCATTTCCGCATGAAATTAACTGAATAACATGGACTCACGTACGTACCCATCTTTAAAATTATTTATTTCTGTCTTCGTCTTTTTTTTTTTTTTTTTTTTTTAACAACTCAAAGAATTAAAATCCACCATTCTGATAGCGGCTCGTTTAATCCTTCTAAAACCAATGTGTTTACTTAATACTCTCTCTATTCTAGAATATAAGATGTTTTAGAGTCTTCACATAGATTAAACATTTATTGGTTAACAGTTAATGCATCATTTTCTTAATTAAACCATTTTTTAATAAATATTAACCAATAGAAATTCAATAATTCAATAACTTTTAATTAATGGTTCTTAAAATTTGTAAAAAGTACCTTAAAATTCTAAAACATCTTATATTTTGAAATAAGAAAAAATCATAAAATATCATATATTTTGGAATGGAGGGAGTAAATAATGCTTAGTGGAGAAGATTAAAGGGAAAGATGGTTATAATATATAGTTAACAATTTATTACCTTAAAGAGTTAGGTGCGACGTCTAATTTAATAATGTTGACCAAATTGTCATATTAATTAGTAACACATTACGTATTTAAATAAATTTAAGGGAATCGGTGTGAACATATTTATCTTATTTGAAAATTGTCGCCAATCACGGCCTATAGCTTCGTCATCCTCCTATCATCATATTACATTTTTGTACTTGTGTTTTTTCTTTTTCTTTCTCAACAACTAAAGTGTACACAACTCGTATGCAAACTTTGGAATAAAGTGCATATATAAGATGAAAAACATTACGTCACATAATTTAAATCCTTAAAACGTTAATCCTTTTGTTTAATGAAACTTGAAAGTTTAAGAGATATATTAAAATTTTAATTTCAATCAATTACCTTAGCTATTTGCTCACACGAATTCTGATGTAATTTCTTTACTAAAAAAAGAATTCTGATGTAATAATCTGGGCTTATTATTTTGAAGAAATCAAACTCTGTTTTGTAAAGACTAAAGAGTTAACAGAGAAACCTACTTTAACCCTTCAAAACAAAAAAAAAATAGAGAAACATCATATAACATCACATACGTAAAGAAACTTTTGCTAATAGAGAAGTAAAATAAAATTAAATGGATGCTTTAATTTGCCTAAAGATGTAAACGAAAATAATAATAATGCAATCTATAAATTTAATCAAACAAGAAAAGGACGAAAATAAAAAAGAAGAAAACACAGCCTACCCACAAGCATAATATATTCCAGAAGAAGAAACATCAAAGAAAGCTTCAAACTTCCTTCTCTATTTCCCTCCCCTTCTTTTCCCCCCCACCAATGGCAACTCTACAAAGATCTCTCTTAAGATTTCAGAAAATGAAGATTTAATCTCACTCATGTCTTCTTCTTCTTTTTTCTTTGTTTTCTCTCTTCGTTTATGGTCCCTTTATTAACCTGAGTTCTAGTCTCCATCTCCCAACCGAAAATAGAAAGAAAAACAAAAAAAACGGGAAAATTGTTCGAAAAGCATGTATTGGGTTAACTGGAATTGAAATGAATCATCTATGGTTTATCTTGTTTTTCTGGAAATTTCAAAGGTTCGATCTTTCTTTGTGGGTTCCTTTGGAAGCTTAAAAGTTTATTACTTTCTGCAAATCCGACTTTTCAGTTACTTACAGCATTAATGCTCAAACAATCTATATAGCTCACGGGATCTCGATCCTGGAGTGGAAATAATTTCTTGGGTTTGATATGATTATGGAACTTGTAAAAAAAAAAAAATCATTTGTTTATCACAAGTCATCAGTGTCAGATTTATATGTTCTTGATTTGTCAGGTTGAAATTTTCATTTTCTTGAACTCTGCTTCCTTCTAAAAAATTTGCTCTGTTTTGAGTCTCCTTTTGTGACAAGGTGATGTAATAAGATTATGTTTTAGCTTAGTCCCTTTTTGATCTTTGATTATATTGACAATTAATTTCAAATTTTGCAGGCATACACATACAAAAAATAATTTGTGAACAATAATGGCGTCTGAGCTAAAACAAACTCTAACCAAAAGATACGGCGCTCTTGAACTGTGGGAGATCATAGTGATTGCTCTGTTTGCAGCTTTCATTTTAATCCTCGGCATTTCAGTATGGCTCAGCTTCCGCAAAAAATCAAGAAGATCTAACTTTATACAGCTTCCCGTAACGCAAAGCAGCCCTCGCCTTCCCGAAGAAATCAAAGAAATAAACGTGGATCATGTTTCATCAAACAACAACAACAACAATGGTACTACTACTTCTCATCAAACTCTAGATGAGAAATTCAGCAAGAACGACATCGAGAATGGTAACAACTTCTCTGGTTCTCTAGAGAAAAAGTCAGATTTGCCTCCTTCTACTTCTTCACCTATCTCTGGTCTTCCCGAAGATTCTCACATTGGTTGGGGTCACTGGTTCACTCTCCGTGACCTTCAAGTCGCGACTAATCATTTCTCCAAAGAGAATATCATCGGTGATGGTGGCTATGGAGTTGTTTACCATGGAACTCTGACTAACAAAACCCCTGTGGCTGTCAAAAAGTTGCTCAACAATCCGTAAGTTTTTACTAACTAACACCTTTCTTTGATCTACTCAATGCAATGCTCATGATCTCTGAGTATGAGATGACATTATTGTTTTTCTTTTTTGTAAAGAGGGCAAGCTGATAAAGATTTTAGAGTTGAAGTGGAGGCGATAGGACATGTCCGGCACAAGAACTTAGTTCGTCTTCTTGGGTATTGCGTTGAAGGAACTCATAGGATGCTGGTTTACGAGTACATGAACAATGGGAACTTAGAACAATGGCTTCACGGAGACATGAGTCACCAAGGGTATCTCACATGGGAGGCTCGGATCAAAGTTCTTGCTGGCACTGCAAAAGCGTAAGTTCTTGCTAAACTTCTTGATGATTCTTGTTTCTTGTTTCTTGTTGTTGATTGCATTTTCATTCACACAGGCTTGCTTACCTTCACGAAGCTATCGAGCCGAAAGTGGTGCATAGAGATATAAAATCAAGCAATATATTGATGAATGACAACTTTGATGCTAAGTTATCCGATTTCGGTCTTGCTAAATTGCTTGGAGCTGATAAAAGTTACGTCAGTACTCGAGTTATGGGAACATTCGGGTGAGTTTTGATAAACTGTATCTTTTTTACATAGTCTCTATTGGTTATCTAAAACGTTTTTCCTCTGTTTTGCTGATGAATGTGCAGGTATGTTGCCCCTGAATATGCTAATTCAGGCAACCTAAACGAGAAGAGCGACGTGTACAGCTTCGGTATTGTTCTCTTGGAAGCTATTACTGGAAGGTATCCAGTGGATTATGCAAGGCCTAAAGAAGAGGTACACAAAAACATTCATCTTTTCTCTACTGAAATTAGAAGAATTGAGGGTAAATATGTTATATGTG
>JAIUCV010001488.1:0-89314 GCA_026724425.1 Erythrophleum ivorense
ATGGTTTTATGTTACTTGGAAATGAAAATAAAGAATGCAAACTAATTAGATCATTATATAGACTTAAGTAAGCACCAAAGTAATAGTATGAGAAATTTGACTCGTCATATGATCTCATAGTTTTAGGCATGATAATGTAGATAAATATAGTAATTCCAAATTCAAAAATAAATATGGAGTTATTATATGCCTATACGTTGATGGCATGTTAATATTGGGAACTAACATACTTAGTGTGAACGAAACTAATTATTTAACTTCACAATTCAAGATAAAAGATCTTGGGGAAGCAAATACTATTTCATATATCAAGGTTAAGAGGTATAATGGGAAGTTTTTCTTTGAATTAATCTCATTACATTGAGAAGATTTTGAATAAGTATAAACATTTGAATATTAAAAGAAAAATACCTGCTATGATGTGTCACAAAAGTTAGGAGAAAATCTTGAATGATTAGTAGCACAACTTGAGTATGCTAATGCCATAGGAAGTCTTATATATATAATGCATTGTACAAGACTAGATATATCATTTGTAGTTGGAAAACTTGTAAGATATACAAGTAATCCTAATATTGTTTATTAGAAGGTTATCACTAAAATTCTATAGTACTTGTAAAGTATAAAGGGTTTAAGATTATTTTATAATAACTTCCCTACAGTATTAGAATGATATACTAATGTTAGTTGGATAATTAGTGCACAAGATTGAAAGTTAATGTCTGGTTGGGTATTTATCATAGGTAGAGGTGTCATTTTATGGGCATAAAAGAAATAGACAAATGTAACTTGTTCAACTATAGAATTAGAGTTCATAGCTTTAGCTTTTATGGATAAAAAGGCTAAAGGTTGAGGAATTTATTAATAGACATAAAGTTGTAGTGACAACCAATGTCAATCATCTCTTTATAGTATGATAATAAAGCTTATATCTATAGTAAAATATGCAATGAAAAATCTAGACATACTAGCTTGAGATATAAATATGTTTGGCAATTGATTAGTGATGATATTATGATGATACAATTTTTACGAATACAAAATAACTTGGCATATCTTTTTACAAAAGAATTATCAAGGGAAATAGTGAGAAAAACGTCATTTGGAATGGGCTTAAAGCCTACAACCTAACATTACTAGTAAAAGAAACCCAACTTCTTCTTAGACTAAACTAATCAAGTTCAATGGGAAGCAATAAGTTACTAATAACTGTGGAGCACTATGGAATTATTAATTAATTCGAAATAGTGCATAATTAAAGTTAAGAGGGTGATTGTAATACTCTCAATGAAGTTAAAGTAAACTTATGAGGTTTTGAAAAACTTCATCTATATAAACATCAAAGAGTGGACCCATTCTCAAAAATTGAAGTTAAATTTTTAGAAATGTTCATGAAATCCAACAGTAGCGCATGGCCAAATACAAGCTAGTTTTTTGTGAAAGGCATTTAGGATCATGTGTGTGATAGTTCTAATTTTAACTAAAGGATTATGGTTCAATGCCTTGAAACAACAATTAGTTTATTAAAACTTTAAATTATTTGCACTAATGAAAGTCAAGAAAGTCACCATAGGGTGTAATGGTTTGTCTTTTTCTTTCATTTCAAGTAGCTGCCTAGTATGCTATGAACCAATAAATATCCTTCTCTTTTTTATGTTAAACATTGATGTTTCAAGGCTCAAGCCAATAATTATTTCTAATAAACTTAGTCTTTATCCCCTAGTTTAAGATCATGATTTGCATTATTTTGTTGTAGTTGAATTACTAGTAGATGTATACTACTAGGACATCATACCTTGTGATTTGTGAGGTATTATTAAATGTTTATTGGTTCAATTTATGAAAAGAAAATATGTCCATTTTACCTAAAATTTACTATTATATTAGTTTATTTTTGTTATATGGATGTTAAATTATTGTTGAAAAAAGTTGGTCTGTTATAATTATATAAATAAAAAATATATAAAACAAGTGAAGCAAACAAATCATTTGTTTTCATGTTCTTAAAACTTGTTATCAAATCAGTTTTTTTAATTCTTTTGTTTTTAAATGTGTTTTTAGAAAAGAAATAATTCAAACAGGTTTTTTTCTTTCAATTTTTGTTTTCAAAACTTGTTATGTAAAACAATCTAATAGTCTTTTAATATTTTGCAAAACACTTACTTTTTAATTCTATTTGTTTTGTTGAAAATTTTTTGCATGAAAGGGCTTTTGATTAGAAAAAAAGGTCACCCATCTTGAGCCGGCATATCATCGTCGAAACACACCCTTGGCTACTTTTGGGTCTGAATAAGAAATCTGAAACTAAATTGGACCTAAGCCCAGACTCAACCTAAAGCCATAGAAATTTTATAGAAAGATGGGCTAGAGCTTGACATGTACTTTCTTACTCAAATTCAAATAGGAATTTTTAAAATGAGATGAATAGCCCAAGTTTAGATCCAAAAAATTATTTTTTGGTTCAGCAAACGCGAAGTCTAAAATTTGAAATTAAGTAAATTATATGCATTTCTCTTTAAATTTTTTTAAGAGTATACAAATTTTTTTATTCATTTTCAAAATATATACATTACTTCAATTTTAAAATTTTTCATTAAAATTAATTTAAATATATAAATATATATTATATCCAAATATATATAAATAAAAATAAAAAGAATAATTTTTTTACATAACAAACAGAAAATAGATTTTGTTTTCTTTAAATTTAACAAAAAAATATATTTAGGTTAATGCAAGATATTTTAATAAAAAAAATTTAAAATTGAATCAAAGTATAATAAAACTTTTTATTTCAATGAAGATTTCTATATATTTTAAAAATATAATTAAAATCCTTATAATTTCAAAAAATTAAAAAGGTGCCCTTTAAAATTTGAAAATGTTTAAATTTGGACTTAGATTACATTTATATTCACTCCAAACTTAAATCAAACTTTGAAGTTTGAAAACGAGCTTTGTTTGAACTCAAAAAATTTTTCATTGTTTGAACTCAAAACTTTTTTCATCTTTTTTTATTCAATCCAAGCTCGAATATAGAAAGAAATTTTGAAATGTGAGTTTTTCTTGTCTTTAACCTACATTTTTCTTTGAAGTGCAATTCTTATTCCATAACGAAGTTTCTTACCATTTTCATAACCCCTGCCCAATCGGCTACAATTACGTCATATAACCAATCATTTTGTCCCTATTGTGCATTATTTGCCACTCATTTTTTAAAAATTAATATAAAAAAATATTCATAAAATATTTACTACTCAAACAAACTATAGAAAATTTTATTTTGCAATTATATTTAAAAAAATGTTTTCTTTTAAAAAAATTTCAAAAATATTTCACTTCTCCTTGAAACAATCAGGATTCCTAAAAATCCGATATTACTATCCTTCTCCTTCACAATAAAAATGGGATATGAGATAGTCTCATTACTGAAAAATTTTTCTAAAAAATATTTTTCAAAAACTTGTACTGGGAATGTATCATTAGTGCTCCAATAAAAATGGAACATGGGAGTCCCTTTACATATTACTTTCTCAACGACAGTTTCCATCTCTTCATTGTGATCATTCTGGACCGCCCATTTTATCAACCCCCACCACATAATTTTCTCTTATTTTTTTCATATCCAAATTTTGAACTATAAATAGCTATGAATTGTATCTCAGGTTATGCAATGTACTATAGGATTCCTAAACCATCTTAAAATAATGTATATGCATAATTTCCTTATGCTACAATATAAAAATTTGGATCTTCTAAAATTTAAAACTTAAAGTAAGAAAAAAAAAACAGAGATAAAAAAAAAGAAGTGAATGGAAATAAATTCTCGTGGAACTGCACTATAACTAAGCCGTTCACTGTGAGGCTTCCACGGGACTGCATGTAGGGTATTGTTTATGCACTGTTTATATCCGTATATATCCATATATGTACTGTTTACATACTTTTTTTTTTCCTTTTATCCAAAATTTTCTTTCTATGGGGCGTGGAAACATTTTTTGAAGCTCCTAGTTTTATATAAACTCTCACACTTTGTGTCATTTTCACACACACAAGATTTAGTCCTTTGAAATTATTTCAATAGAAATTAAGAGAGAGAAAAAAAAAGAAAGAGATGTGGGGATCACATCTACTTGTGGGGTCCTACCCAAGTGATCCTCACATCTTTCTTCTCAAGAGGTGTGCAAGGTTGGCCCGGTTCGGCCCAAACACTATTTGGCCTAAAATTTTTAAAAAATAAAAATAAAAACAAGGTTGAGTTGAGATATTATCTCAAGTTGGGATGACTTTTAAGATAATCTTTTGGCTCGCTCGACCCGTCCTGAAGTATATATATATTTATATATAAAAAGATAGGGATTTAATTGAAAAATCTTTTTTAGGGTCTTTTTATAATTTAGCCAAAAAATTTTAATCATTTTATAAATTATAAATAATTAGAGGGGTCAAGATCTATGTTTGGGAATCATATTCATATAAAAAAATAAAATTAAAAATGCATATTTTTTTAAATTTAAACTATTATATTTGCATTTTCTTTTTAATTTTTTCCCTTGAATTTATGTTTTTTTATATCCATTGCATAAATTTTAAAAAAATATATAAAAAATGATTATATGTCTAAAATAATTGAACAAATATTAAAATATGAATTTCTAAAATTTAAAATTTTTTTCTTAAAAAAATTTTAAAAAAAAATTGGTCCATTGGCCCAATTTGCCGATCCCTAGCCTGAGAATAATCTGGTCAAATTTAGGCCGGGACAAATTTTTTGTCCCAAAATTGAAATCGGAATGGGACTTGGGATGAAGCAAATCCTAGTATGTACACACCCCTACTTCTCACTTCACTTGGCGTAATCATAGGAGATTCAAATTTTATTTTAAAAACATTTTATGGATTTTATACTTTAAAAAGATTCAAACTTATTAAATAAATCCTTCAAAATAAAATTGATCAGTTTAACTAATTTCATCTTTTTGCTATCTAACAATTGGTCACTAGCTAGAATGTACCTTGACTATCTTCGGTCAAGTGAAACTGAAACTAAAAACAAAAATAAAAATAAAACTTATAAGAATATATCTTATAAACACAAAAATCGCCAACTTACTAGTATTACTAATTAGGCCAACCTATTGATATTTTGTTTAGTGAATCTAAGTTAGACATATACCATTTTATGAAAACAAAATATTAAAGAACTTCCCGCTTTATACCACGATACACGTCCTAGACAAGTTTGAGAAAAGGAAGTAATTAGTTGTGTGACGGGAACCATAAAAGATAGCTACAGCGCAGACTTTTTCTTTTTCATTGAAGAATATGAATTGAAGAAAAAGCAGGAAAAGAATATATAAGTTGGTAGAAGGCAAGTGAAATTGATTAAAAAAAATTACATTTAGAACTTATATCTTATAAATACAAAAATCACTCACTCACCTATATTACTAATTAGGCCAACCTATTGATCTATCGTTAACTGAATCTAAGTCAGACATATACCATTTATAAGGCCAAAACATTGAAGAACTTCCTGCTCTATGCAACAATACAAGTCCTGAGGACAAGTTTGGCGATTAGCAACTTTTTTTAAGATATAATTGAGTAAAGTACGTGACCAGCCGCTTGAAGAAGAAAGAATAACTTCGACAACCCAATTCTGTGACGAGAATCTTGAAGGATTGCTATGGCAGACTTCGTCTTTTTTATTGAAGAATATGAATTGAGTAAAAAGTTGGAAAAGATTATTTTAATTGGCAGAGGGCAAGTGAGAGACTATGAGATTGAATCTCGAAGAGAGAGATATTTACAAGACAGAGAAGTAAAAAATACTGGAGACAGAGATAAACAAAAGTACTAAATATTTTCAATTAAAAAATGTCATTAACCTATATTTATTCAGGATTAATAAAAAGCAACAAAATTAGAAAATTGATAACTGGATAGTGAATTTAAAAACTTGCTAAATTTTAATTGAGTGCAAACTTTATCTTCATTTTTATATATTGTAATTTGGTCTTCCACCTATCAAGATATAGCTTAAATCTATAGTTGATTTTTTATTTGAAAAGAAACTACATGCGTTCCCTTGAAACTAAAATAAATCTTATAACTAAATTTGTTTTAACTAAAATACTCTTAAGGATAAAATTATTTTTTTAAAAAAATTATTTCTTACAACTTTTATTTCAAGGTGATATATTTTGTGTTAAAATTAGCGAACTTAATTTATTGCAAAATTTTATTATATTTCTAACCATGATTATGTTGATTAAATATATTTAACACATATATTATTTTTGAAGTTAAATATTATTACTTATTATCTTTTGATTGGTTATAATTTTAAAAAATATATATATTTGAAATATAATCTTTGCTTTTAATAATTATTTATTTTGGTTAACCATTTTTTATTAAATTTGAAAAATTATTATTTTATAAACTTGAGGGTATTTTGATTGAAATGAATATAGTTAGTCTATCTTCTGGTTTTAAGTGAGGGTGGTGTCATTTTTTTTTAAAGACAACCGTATAATAAGCCATCTCTCCAAAAAAAAAATAAAAATAAAACCCATTTTATATTTTTAGTGTCGACTATATTTGTATATATATTAGTAGCTATAGATCTGCAAATGAAAATTATATTGTCACAAAAGTTATTAGAATTTCTTTCTTACTACGTACTATTTAAAGAACCTCTAATTAAAATGTTAAACAAATACTCTATAGCACTATATATATATATATATATACATATAAACACACACAAGCACATAAAAGCTAATATTCTCATTTGATTGGTAAAATGGGAAGCATGTAAAAAGGAAAGAGAATATAAAAATGAATAAATAAAATAACAATAATATTCATATATTTATTTTGAAAAAATAAAAAAAATATTATTAAATAATAATTATAAAAATATAATAAATATTGCACAAGCAAATCGGCAGAGTTAAATGTCCTTCTTTTTTTCTTTTTCTTTTCTTTTCCAGGATACAAGAGAAAAAGACTAACTGCGATCACGACATAATATTATAACTGGATAGTGCGCGTGCTTCTTCGCTGTGATTTTGTTCTGCACAGCTGTGGTGAGTTTTGATGGCGTCAGACGTTGCCCAGTTCATGAGAGAAGCATTCTTGGCTTCTCTTCAAGAAGTTGAACTACCACCCCTACTGTACAAAGAATTCCGAAACGCAGGCAAATTACTCACGGACGCCGATGAGCGCATGAGATGCATTTGGTCATCCGTAGAATCTTATGCAAAACTACTCGATAAACTTTACGATCTAAACGACGCACTTGCTGAGTGCCGAGAATTCGTTGAGCAACAGCAACAATTCACCGTAAAAAAGAAAAAAAAGAACTTCTTCTGTCTCACTCTCAACCCTTCGCAAGCGTTTGTCGGGAAGATGATGAAGCGGTTGGAATCAATAAATAAGGCCCTTTTCGACCTCATCCAAAAAGTTGACAGATCCTCTGCCACCGTAATCTCTCTCACTCGCAAGCTTACTTCTCCTGAGGCCGACACATCACAGTTTATTGAGTTTGGCGAAGACGAAGAAAAAGTTGCGACATTGCTTTCTGATGGGATGTACAAAGCAATTGGGGTGTACGGAATGAGTGGTTCGGGGAAGACTGCGCTAGTGCAAAAGATTTTGAGTTTGCCAAATGTTCGCAAAATGTTCGACCCCATCATATGGATCTGCTTATCCGACACTCGTATCGATGATGGTGATGATGAAGCAGATATTGCAGTCAATAATATTACGGAGCAGATATTATGCAAGATGGGATGTGATGTCGACGAGTGGCCCATTCTTAATCCTACCACCACTCAATCCTTGCAGCATCTCAAGAAATCATTGATGTCTAAAAAGTATCTGATTGTGTTGGACGACGTGTGTCAAGTAAGTGATTTCCTTTCTAATTTAGGTGACACCCGCACATCGCCCGGAGATAATCGGTTGTCATATGCATTGCCGAAAGATAGTGGTGGTGCAGTCATTATCACCAGCAGGCTAAAACAAGTGGCTGAGAAGATGGTTGGTCATGCTGGCCATATGATTCTTATGAAACCTTGGGACAAGCAGAAGTGCGAGTTATTATTTTTACTGAAAACTGAGTTGGGTCCATATATACTGCAGATTGTCAATTGGCTTATCGATATGAGACGATATAAGGCATTCGGAATCTATGGTCCCAGTTGTCCAACAAACACCCGTCTAATAGACAAGGTACTGGAAAGTTCAAGTGTTCGTGAGAATTTCTCGCCGATCATACGGGTGTGGGTGTCGGAACAGGATACACCCGATAAGACTCTTAGCTGCTTGTTAGGGAAGTTAAATTATGAGGTCGATGAAGCAATGTTGAAAGATCATGCTCACCTTTTCGAGACTCTTAAGAATTTATTGAAGGAAAAGAACTATTTGATTGTGCTGGACGATGTGAGGCACTTGGATTATTGGTATAGTTATTTCGATAGCCCCCTCGATCAAGATTATCCACATCGTCTTTCCCAGGCATTGCCTAGGGACAGTAATGGAGCTGTTATTGTCACCACCACTGGGACGTCAGAACACGTGGCTCGGTATTTTGTAGGCCATTCACCATGCCTGCTTTACGTGAACTTAGCAGATCAGGTTCAAGAGGACATTGATATGAATGAAGTTGTGGATTTGTGTGGGGGCCTTCCTTTAGCCGTTAAGACCACCGTAGATATTTATACAAAAATTAAGGGCATCAGATCAGGTATTTATGCATTTTCAAGTACACTTACTTTAATGTGCCTTGTCTTATGCAAGCTTTATCAATTTTTATTGCTTGTTTTTTATAACCTCTGAGTCACCTAGAGCCAAAGGACACAACGCAAGCAGGCTGACACAAAAATCTTCATATACTAACATGAAAATATTTTATAGTTGAATTTAGAGTAAATTACACAAATTTCTTTTGGGTTTTACCGGAATAACATGAATATTTTTTTATTTTCAAAGTATACAAAGATTTTTTAAAAATGAAATGTTCCATTACACCTTAATCTAATTTTAATTTTTTTTACTACAATACTCTCTATTAGCTATTCTTAAAGATATTTGAATAAAAAAATTAAATTGAATTAAAGTATATATTTTTAAAAATAAAAAAATATTTATATAATTTCAACAAAACTCAAGAAACATCTAATTAACTTTTTATCTACATTAGTAAGGAACTCTTGTGATCATTACATCTACATGCTCTCTCTCTCTCTCTCTCTCTCTCTCTCTCTCTCTCTCTCACACACACACACACACACACACACACACACACACACATTTTATTTTATTCAATTTTATTTGATTTGTTCTAGTCACATTGGACCTTCAAACCATAAAGTTTATTTCAATTTAAAGAAAAAATAGACTGACATTAAAAAGTGTTTTATAAAGTCAATTATTGATTTAACATGTGAAAAATACATTCTCTAAATTAATCCTTCAAAGATAAGTCTTTTAATTTACTTCTCATACATCTTTTTTCAATAAAAACAGTCCCTCTAAAAAAAACATTTCTAGCTTAGAATTAATTGAAATTTAGCTCTGATACAAAATATTATTGTTTTGGGGGTTGAAAACAGTTGGATAAGTCCATTTCATTGATTAACGTTCATTAATTTACTTCAATATATGTTCTCATAGGAATTGTTTAGGTGTCTAAAAAAAATGTATTTTATTTCAAAATTTAAAAATAGCCGTAATATTATGGTTGATGATGTTATATTTATGACACTCTATTGCAGTGGTTGTATGCATCTCTTTGTATTCTTCTATCATAAGAAACGTAACTTCGATTTAAAATTAGGAATTAGTTTGATAATGTTTGACATGTAATGTGTTGATTAAGATAAATTAATTCGGTAAAATTTGATCGAAATTTACTCAGCCTAGCTGAGCCAAGCAATGCATCAAAGGGCTCAATACTTGAAAAGGCAAAGTCAGGGATGGAGGTTGTATACCTGAGTCATGCAGCTGGAAAACCCTTATTTTTGCTGGTGTGAGTAGACCTGATTATGCAGTTGGAAAATAAAATGAAATGTATTTTATTTTAAAATTTAAAAATAGCCGTGATATTATGGTTGATGTTATGTTTATAACACTCTATTGCAGTGGTTGCATGTATCTCTTTGTATTCTTCTTCTATCATAAGAAATGTAACTTTTCCAAAAAAAACAAAAAAAGAAATGTAACTTTCCATTTAAAATTAGGAATTTAGTTTGATAATGTTTGACATGTAACGTGTTAATTAAGATTAATTAATTTGGTAAAATTTGATCCAAATTTACTCAGCCTAGCTAAGCGAAGCAATGCACCAAAGGCTTCATTACTTGAAAATGCGAAGTTGGGGATGGAGGTATGCTTGAGTCATACAGTTGGAAAACCCTTATCTTTGTAGGTATAAGACTTGATCAATAGCCAAGCTCATATAAAAATGAGTCAGACATTATTAAAGATAAAATAAAATTAGTTGGCGATAGCGTGAGCATAAATGGGGGTTTTTTTTTTTCACTCTTTTGGATGCCATACTAGCCCAGAAAAGTAGGAAAAAACTTGGCCCAACCTGTTTTTGTGGGTTGGAAAGAAAATTCATGATGCTATCTTTATGAAAGACACACTACCATCATGTTTGATTTTTCTTACCAAACTTTTCAACTAAATTCTAATTGATATGATAAATTTTTTTTTTTTTTTACATTTGTATGATTTCCAACTAACTTTTTGTCAAAAAAAAAAAATTCAATCTCTCAGCATCCAAAAAAAAAATCTGTGCCAAAATCTAACAAAAAGCTGCAAGGATAGAGTTTGTTGGCCTTCAGTTAGCCACATTCGTTGATTGAAATTCGGTTGGCCCAATGCCAAGTTTTTTTTAATTCATATATTTTAAACTTTTTTTAACTTTAAATAATTAATGATTATTTACTCAATGAAAAAAAATTTTAAAATTTTTTTTGATAAACAAGCAAATAAATAATAAGATAAAATAATTTTTAGAATTATAATATAGTTATAATAATTATAATATAATTAGAATATTATATAATAATAAATAATTATAAATACAAAATATTATATATAAATTATAAAATATAATTAGATATAATAATATATAATGTACAATTTAATATATAAATATATAAATATATAAAACATAATCATATATAACATATAATAATGGTAATGCATCCCACTGAAGTTTGGTAATGCAATAATGCATTCCCAAAATTTAGTTAGTAGCTTTAAATTCAAATCTTTTGTGCAATTTCATATTTATATATAAATTACATTTTTTATTCTAAATTATTTCTGCAATTCATATTCCCCCCCACCCCCCCATAAAACAAAGGCACCTTAGCCCCAAGAAAAAGGAAACTTGAAAGAAATAAGACAAGGGGATGTAGCTCCCGCAGTGCCTTCGGACAATATTTCAACTAGGCTTCTAGGAGGATATTCTAAATAGCAAAAGTCAAACCCCTAGCTAAAACTAAAATTAGCTAGCTAACCCGCACACGTATTTCCCTCCCTGAAAATGTGAATAAACTCGCTATGACAGTCATAATCTAAGCCATTCTTGAGACGCACGAAGATGTGTCTACATGCCCCCTAGACTCCTGCAGCTTCTGAAGCATGGACACCATAGATTGAGAGTCACTTTCAAGGATGATATTGCGAAATCCCATGTTTTTGACCAATTGAAGACCAGACAGAAAGCTCAGCATCAAGAAAGGTGCAAATGCCCAGTTTATTTATGAACCAACCCAGCGACTTCCCATCTGCTCCTCTAACTAGTCCACCACACCCTCTGGGTTGACCCTTGGCGGCACCGTCCATGTTAATATTTATCCATCTGTTAGGTGGAAATCTTGTCATACCTCGATTCTCCTAGTGAAGTTCTTAGTTCCAGCAGCGTTGAGACCAGCGTTTAGAGTTTCTTCCACATACTTCATTATAAGATCTAACAGCCATTTCAAGGGAGTAAAATCCTAATTAAAGGTCCCTTCATTCCTCCAATGCCAAAGAAACCAACAGGTAGCTCCAAATATAAGGGGCCATTTTTCAAAATAACCATGTAGCTGAGCTTTGGCATGTTGCTAAGAAACGAGTCGTGCAAATCATTGGTGTGTTAGACTTCATGGATATATAAAAACATATTTATAACATCCAATGCAAGAGAAATGGATCGAAATGTTACCTCCAGCCATTGCTTGAATTCTCTGTTTTGGGTGATCTGAATTCTGTCGCATGAAAGTCCAGGAATGCTTCTAAGCTCTTGTTCTACTGAATGATGGTGTGTAGCAATGTAAAACTGAGCTCAGGGACCCTGTATTTATAGGCAAACTCTTTCAACGGCAATTCCATCATTTTGCCGAGAAAGATGCATCGTGCAGAAGTGCACGTTCTGTTTCATCCCACGAAGCCCATGATTTTTGAACCATAATGGATTGTTGCCACGATCTGCTTCTCACGTTCTGCATTATTCCCACGTTCCAGATTCCAGATGCAACATTTTACATTCTGCCACTTGGTTCGAAAATCTTTATTCATAATGGCTTCTTAAGATTCAAATATTTAACTGAAACATAAATGCATGAATCATAGCGGTAGTTCCTCTATAAGTGAGTAATACCTTCCATGTATCACAATGCATTTTGTTTCTTTACCCACTATATATTAACTTTATGAATAAGCCATATGCTTATTCTGGGTCCTCTTAATGTTGTTATTCTCAAACTTTAATGTATACGCATAAATGAGAAAACAACTTGAAATGAAATAAAGGCTTTATTATAAATGATATATATATAGTATATACATCAATAACACAAAGTAGAACTAAGTCCCATTCTAGATACATGATCCTTAAACATTACTGGTGGCATGCCTTTTGTTAAAGGATCAGCAATCATCAACTCAGTGCTAATGTGTTCAATGATAACTTTATTTTCCTTGACACGTTCACGAATGGCTAAGTACTTAATGTCGATATGTTTGCTTCGACTTCCACTTTTGTTGTTCTTAGCCAGAAAAACAGCAGCTGAGTTGTCACAATATATCTTTAATGGCCTAGAGATAGTGTCGACAATTCTAAGCCCAGATATAAAGCCCTTAAGCCAAACACCATGTGAAGTTGCCTCAAAACAAGAAACGAACTCTGCCTCCATAGTAGAAGTAGCAGTCAAAGTCTGCTTTGCGCTTCTCCAAGATACGGCTCCGCCGGCTAACATGAAAATATAGCCTGATGTTGATTTCCGTGAATCAACGCATCCAGCGAAATCCGAATCTGAGTAGCCAACTACCTCAAGGTTTTCAGTCTGTTTATACATCAGCATGTAGTTCTTGGTACCCTTAAGATACCTCATTACTTTCTTTGCAGCTCTCCAATGATCTATACCTGGATTACTCTGATATCTGCCTAACATTCCAACTGCAAATGCTATGTCAGGTCTTGTACAAACCTGAGCATACATAAGACTTCCAATAGCAGAAGCATATGGAATGCTATGCATTTGTTCCTTTTCTAAATCATTCTTCGGGCACTGGTTCAAATTGAACTTGTCACCCTTCACAATAGGTGCTACACTTGGTGAACAATCTTTCATCCGAAATCTCTCCAAAACTTTATTGATATAGGTTTCTTGTGACAGACCCAAATACATTGAGTTCTATCTCGATGGATCTTAATGCCAATGACATAAGATGCCTCACCCATATCCTTCATATCAAAATTTTTAGAGAGAAATTGTTTCACCTCATATAACAACCCCTTATCATTGGTTGCAAGTAATATGTCATCCACATACAATACAAGGAAACAGATTTTACTCCCACTAACCTTTTGGTATATACATTGATCCATGACATTTTCCACAAATCCATATGAGGAGATAACATCATGAAATTTTAAGTACCACTGGCGGGAGGCCTGTTTCAATCCATATATGGATTTTTTTAACTTGCACACCAAATGGTCATTGGCACTAGAGGGGAATCCTTCAGGTTGTTTCATATATACCTCCTCATCTAGTTCCCCATTGAGGAATGCTGTCTTCACATCCATCTGATGTAGTTCAAAGTCAAAATGAGCAACTAATGCCATTATTATACGAAGGGAATCTTTCTTAGATACAGGAGAAAAGGTCTCTGTGTAATCGATTCCTTCCCTTTGAGTAAATCCCTTGGCCACGAGTCTTGCTTTGTATCTCTCGATATTGCCTAATGAGTCTCTTTTTGTTTTATAGACCCATTTGCATCCAATGGCCTTAGAGCCATTAGGCAACTCGACAAGATCCCAGACTCCATTAGACGCCATAGAATCTATCTCTTCCTTCATGGCATTGTGCCACAGCTTTGATTCTCTACAACTGATGGCTTGTGAAAACGTTTCAGGGTCATTCTCAGCTCCTATATTGTAATCAGATTCTTGTAGATACACAGCATAATCATTAGGAATTGCTGACTTCCTCATCCTAGTTGATCTTCTTAATGTTGACTCAACATTCTCTTGGGGAGTATGTTGTTCAACTGTTTGTTCAACAGTCCTTAAAGGCTGTTCATTAATTGGATCAACTTGGTCAATGTCAACAGGTTGTGGATCCTGAATGATTGGTTGTTCAATACCCGTTTGGACTTGAGGGGCATGAATTACAATCATTCTATCACTTAATGTAGGAGTTTGAATATTAGACTGATCATTTTCAGAACCTAAGTTTTGAATTTGATCACTCCCACTGATCAAGTCATTCTCAAGAAATTTTGCATTCCTTGATTCCATAATCCTAATACTGTGAGATGGACAATAAAATCTATAACCTTTAGACTTTTCAGCATACCCAATAAAGTAGCTACTAATGGTCCTAGGGTCTAACTTCTTTTCTTGTGGATTGTAAACCCTAACCTCAGATGGGCATCCCCAAACGCGCATATGTCTTAAACTCGGTTTCCAACCTTTGAATAACTCAAATGGCGTCTTTACAACAGCCTTAGTTGGAACTCGGTTAAGAATATATACAGCAGTTTTAAGAGCTTCAGTCCACAAGGATTTAGGAAGTTTGGAGCTAACCAACATGCTCCTCACCATGTCCAACAATGTTCGATTTCTTCTTTCAGCTACACCATTCTGGTCAGGTGACCCAGGCATAGTGTATTGGGCAACAATCCTATGCTCTTGAAGAAACCTAGCAAATGGACCTAGCGCTTGTCCATCTTCAGTGTATCTACCATAATACTCACCACCTCTATCAGATCTCACTATCTTAATTTGTTTACCACATTGTTTCTCTACTTCTGCCTTAAATATTTTAAAGGCATCTAGTGCCTCATTTTTATTATTAAGCAATAGAGATACATGTATCGTGAGTAATCATCAATAAAGGTGATAAAATATTTCTGATTACTTAAGTCTAAATCTGGACTACAAATGTCCGTATGTATGATTTCTAATATGCTAGAACTCCTCTTAGCACTTTTCTTAGTCCTGTTAGTCTGCTTTTCCTTAATGCAGTCTACACAAGTGTTAAAATCAGTAAAGTCAAGAGTATTGAGTACTCCATCTTTTACTAATCTTTTTACTCTCTCTATTGAGATATGACCAAGCCTACGGTGTCATAACATAGAGGAATATTTATTAGTAACATTTCTCTTAATACCTATGCTACTAGAAACATGCATTGAGTCATAAAGGTTACTATTTTGTAATTGAATTTGGAATAGATCATCGCAAAGTGTACCATTGCCAATAAAATTAGATTTATAAAAAAATTTAAATTCATTACTTGAAAATTCAAAATAATATCCCAATGGTACAAGTTTGGAAACTGAAATCAAGTTTCTAGAGAAACTTGGTACATAAAATGTCTTTTCCAAATTCAAAATAAAACCAGAATTAAGAACTAATCTGCATGTTCCTATAGCTTCAACAGTTGAGCCCATCTTATTTCCTGAATAGATGTATTGCTCACTGCCCACCGGCTTCCTTTGGTTTAGAAAGCCCTGCAAGGTATTAGAAATGTGAATTGTTGAGCCAGAATCAATCCATCATGTGTTACTACTAGCGTCTACCATATTAGATTCATAACAAAAATATGAGATTGAATTACCTTTCTTTTGAAGCCAAGCCTTGAATTTGACACAGTCCATCTTTATGTGTCCTTTCTTTTTACAAAAGAAACACTTGGACTCTTTCTTAATATTCTCAGGGATGGGAACCTTGCCCTTCCCTTTTGTCTTGGCCTTTCTTTTCTTCCTTCCTTGTGTCACTGTATGTACACTTTCACTCATCTCTGCTATGAGCCTTCCTTCTTCTTGTACACACATGGTCAGAAGTTCATTGATTGACCACTTCTCTTTATGAGTGTTGTAGGAGATTTTGAAAGGCCCATATTGTTGTGGTAGAGAATTCAGGATGTAGTGCACAAGAAAAGAATCTGACATCTCAACCTCAAGTGTTTTCAATTGAGCTGCTATATCCCTCATTTTCATGATGTGCTCTCGCACACCTCTTATGCCAGTAAGTTTCATGGATGATAACTTTGTCATTAAGGTGCTTGCTAAGGCCTTATCCGAAGATTCGAATTGTTCATCAATAGCCTTAAGCAAACTTCGAACGTTTTGATGCTCTCCAATAGACCCACGAATACTAGCTGATATTTTAGTCTTGATGTACATCATACTAAGACGATTGGATCGCTCCCAACGTTCATAAACATTTACTTCTGATGCACTACTAATATTCGTGGGTTTAGGAGGTTCATCTCTTCTGATTGCATCATCAACGTCCATCCACCCTAATTGGAGAAGTATTTTCTCCTTCCAAACATTGTAGTTATCTCCAGTTAATTCAGGAACTTGAAAATCAGAAATATTTAAAGGTTGAAAAGTTGCACAATTTACATGCTATGTTAATAATTTGAGACAAATAATATTCTTAAATGACATGTTATGCCAATGCAATGCATGTCGATTCAAATTATGAGCCTAGTAACAAATAAAATTACCTGTGGGCTAAATTTTATTTAATTAGACTCATATACTAATGATAAAACTAGTAAATTATATTCTTTTCTTAATTCCTGCGGGTAAATCAAGAAAAGAAAAATTTACTATTCCATCCTAATTAATCACATGAAATATGATAATATTCCTGTAGGATAATATTTATCATATTAAATATGATTAATTACAATTTGATGTCATTTTACTTTATGTGATTATAACACTTAGTGTATAATTTTAAAATAATTAAAGGTGCTGTGGCTAAACTTTAATTAAATTAAAAATATACAATTCACTTGACATCTAAATAAAATTATATGCTTGAATATAATTTAACATAAAGTATAAACAAACATACACAATGAGAATTTCAATAACTAATCAATTAATCAATAAAAATATGACTAATTAATTTAATTAATATTCTCCCTTTAAAATTACTCTAAATGTGCCATAAAAATTGCCTAAAATAAAAATTAATTATTTAAGCAAATTTAACTATAAATTAAATGGCACTATAAATTAATTATTATTTCTAAATATGCCAAAATTTCCTAAAATTAATTAACATTCAAGATTTAGGCAAATTTTAAAGGCATAAAATTAATTTCACAATTATTTTGACAAATAAATAACTAAATATTGTCAAAATTAATATAAATTTTGTCCACAATAATTTTTGCCAAAATTTTGGACAAATTAAAATGTACTTAACAAAATAAATGGCCAATAAATAAATTACTATTAAATTTTAATTTAATATTGGCCAAATTTTTTTTTTATATCAAAAGATAATATATATAAATATAAATATATATATATATAAATCATGGGAGAAGAAAACATATGGAGGAAATGCCACAAAAGACAACGTATATATATATATATATTACATGTTGCCTTTACATAACAACAATGAAATGTGGCTTCAGTGGTTAAGACTCGTCGCTCATTCCTACATGGTCAGGGGTTCGAATCTCATAGAGGCCATTTTATTCAAAAATCCCAAAACGACATGTCGTTTGCGCCCACATGTAACAGCAACGCAAACTATAAAAACGACATGTCGTTTATTGAAGGCTTAAAACGACTTGTCGTTTAGGTCATCCCCAACCTCCAGACGGGTCAACCCGACCCTGTTACGACCCGTTTCGGACCCAAATGAAAACCCGGTCGTTTTTTGAGTTTTCAAGCTCCGTTTTGGACGATCCAGGAGTCCATTTTCATCAGAATTTCATGTAGATTCCATTTATGATATCAAAATGATGAAAAAATGGCTCTATAAATCAACCCAAATACATCAAAAATTTAACATTTTCGAGCTCAAAAAACTTAGCAAGGCAGAGGCATTTTCAGCTCTGATACCAACTGTTAGACTTCATGGATATATAAAAACATATTTATAACATCCAATGCAAGAGAAATGGATCGAAATGTTACCTCCAGCCATTGCTTGAATTCTCTGTTTTGGGTGATCTGAATTCTGTCGCATGAAAGTCCAGGGATGCTTCTAAGCTCTTGTTCTACTGAATGATGGTGTGTAGCAATGTAAAACTGAGCTCAGGGACCCTGTATTTATAGGCAAACTCTTTCAACGGCAATTCCATCATTTTGCCGAGAAAGATGCATCGTGCAGAAGTGCACGTTCTGTTTCATCCCACGAAGCCCATGATTTTTGAACCATAATGGATTGTTGCCACGATCTGCTTCTCACGTTCTGCATTATTCCCACGTTCCAGATTCCAAATGCAACATTTTACATGGTGAAGAAAGAAGCTGCAGCAGACGACTTTATTAACCTGTTCTAGATATAGGAAGGAAATTGACAATCCCGCAAAACATGAAGAACGTTCTCGTCAAACAGCTGGCCCCCAAGGCAAAGAGCAGAATAATTCATCCATTTGCTTCTACAAGAATCAGTAAGAGTATATCATTCGAAGCTTGCCAAAGGAAGACTTGTAATCTCCAAGGTTCCTTCCATTTCTAGATCCAAACCGAAAGCACCATTTCCAAGCTACTATTAAGACCACATAAGAACCTATCCATTGAAGATACTGTATAGTGGCCATCAGATTCTAATGTCCAACGTACAGTGTCCCCACCATCACTCTCACTTGTAGGCAACCGTGCTCGGAGCTTGAGTGTATCACTTTCAGGGAGTAACTCTTCAAGACATTGAAAGTCCCAGTTTCCATCTTCTGTCACCATATTCTTCACTAAGATGTTTGTAGCATTTGGAATAGTTTTTCAACATTGATACCGCAGGCGGCCATTACTGTCAAGCCATGCATCATCCCAGAAATGGACCTCAGAGATATCTCTAACCTCCCACGAGATATTCTCCATCATTTTCGGCCAAAGCCCAGCAAATGTTCTCCGAAAATAGAGTCCCCTCGTTTAACTACACATTCCCTTCTCCTGTTACAAGATCTCATATATTTGCCTGTCAACACTTTGGAGCAAAAGTTCTTAGGCTTGGAGATGATTTCCCAACCCTTTTTTACATCATTCATAGTTTTCAAGGATCTCAATCTGAAACCTTCAAGATTCTTAGGCAAACAAAGGTGTCTCCACCCAATGGCATGGTATTTTTGTTGCTCTTCATTTGAACCCCAGATTAAGTTAGAAAGACTCTAAAGAAATGAGAATACGTGGATGAAGAATGCTCTCAGCTCTTGTTAAAGAGAGAGAGATGATAATCACTATTATTTAACACTGTTTCAGGTGCGAGGCAACCAATTAGAAAACAACATCGTGGCAAATAAAAGAAATATCTACAACAATTTATCAACACATGTACAGTACTGCTAGCTAATATAGCAAACCACTGCTAGACAAAACTAAATTACACCATTACAAATCAATACCAATATACCAATCTTCATGTTGTAATAGCCCCCCTTAAAGGAGAGGGTGTAGAAGACAACCTGAGCTTGTTGCATAAGAATATGAACTAAGAACGTGAAAGTGCCTTGGTTAAGCAATCAGCAATCTGATTAGAAGAAGGCACGTATAGAATAGAAGGCTACTTAGCTAATACTTGATCACGAACAAAATGTAAGTCAATTTCAATGTGTTTTGTTTGGGCATTATGAATTGGATTTGCAGCCAACGCATTTGCACTCAAATTATCACACCATGACTAGTACTTTTTTTAGTTTAAACCCTTCATTTAACAAGGACTATATCCAAGCAATCTTAGCTATCAAATCTGCTAAGGCTTTATAATTCGATTTTGTACTTGATTTGGAAATTACCTTATGTTTCTTAGAAAACCAAGAGATCAGTGTGTCTCCCAAAAACACACAATATCCAGTCATTGACTTGTGATCATCAGGAAATGAGGCCCAGTCAACTTCAATAAAACTTGTGATACTCAAATGTGTAGATGGTTTAATGTGTAATCCAAGATGCAAAGTCCTCTTAAGATACTTAAAGATACGTTTCACTACTCACAGATGAATTGAGGTAGCACAATTAAGAAATTGACTTAACTTACTCACCAAAAGAGAAATGACAGGCCCGATACATGTGAGATATTGTAAGGCACCTATTCTTAACATAGTGGGATCCTTTGAAGGTTCACCATCATTAATTGAAAAAGACTTTCCTATGACCATAGGAGTTGGGCAAGTAGATGCATCTATCATGTTGAACTTCTTTAATAAATCAAGAATATATTTTCCTTAATTCAAGAACATACCAGCCTCAAGCACCTCAATATTAAGAAAATAATGCAAAGGACTAAGATCATTAAAAGCAAACAAACTATGCAAACTTGTAATGAAAATTTGAAATTGTTTTAGGCTATTTTCCGATGACTAGGATATCGTTTACATATATTAAAATATAAATAGCATGGTTAAGAAAATCGGATCAGACTGGTCGGTTTGATCGGTTCGACCGGGAACTAGTCCCTGGTCCGGTCCGGTTATTCCAAAAAATCGGGTAGCTACAAAATCGGTGGAGAACCGGTCAAAACCGAACAAAATCGAACCGGTCAAAACTGGGTTGAACCGGTCTATTCTAAATTCTTTTTTTTTTTGGAATTTTTTCTTACATAATATAATAATTCATCTCAAATAAATTTAATAAATTAAAAATAAAAAACAAAAAAAGAGAAAAAAGTTTAAATATAAAGATTTTTTTTTAAAAGAGAGAATATAAAAATAATAAAATGTATATATTTGACTATTTTTTATACTTATTTTCTATTATGTTTATGTTTCATTTCTTAGTAACATTTTTCTATAATATCAAAGTATTTAACTAAAATTATTATTTATTATTTATTTTTTAATAATAAGTAGAATCTTAATATAATTTAGAAATTATAAAATAATTTTTGTAATATCTTAAAAAAATATTGGATTAGTAATTAAGTATTTAAAATTTACTAATATTTATTTGTTATATTAAAATTTTAATATATAAAATTTAAAAAAATATATTTAATTATTACCGGTTCGACCACGGTTGAATCACGATTCGACTAATGAACCGTGAATCAGTACCTCTATCGGTTCGATGACCGATCCAGTTTTAAAAACATTGATAAATAGTCAAGGTTGTGGTTCGAAGAAAGAATAGTGAACTATCTCCCTTAGAGTTCTTAAAACCCCATTTGATTAAGATTGTTCTCAACCTATCATACCAAGCTCTATAGGCTTGTTTGAGATCATACAGGGCCATAGACAACTTACACACATGAGAAGACTTGCTAGGGTCTTCAAAATCTTTAAGCTAATGCAAAAACATGATTCCTAGAGAAAGACATTTAAGAACACATTATTTATGTCCAATTGTTGAACTTCCCTATTCAAAGATACTATTAAAGCAAGAATTAACTCATACTAGTTGCCTTGACCATTGAACTATAAGTTTCTCCAAAATCTACCTCAGGATCTTGTTGAAAACCCTTTGCCACTAACCTAGTCTTGTGCCTTTAGATTGAACCATTAGGATTCCATTTGGGTTTAAACACCTATTTACAATCCATCATATTTTGCTTACCAATAAAAGGCATAAGAGTCCAAGTTTCATTCTTGACCAATGCTTTGAACTTAGCCTTCATAGCTTCCTTCTACTTAGGACCTACAATGCTTGTTAAACACTACTTAGTTTTATTTAGAGTGCAAATCAATCTGAGAAATGCCAATAAAGGGATATATTAGTTTAAAAATATCACTATTGCTTCTTGTAACCATTGGGTGTTTTGACACTTCATTCTCTTGTTTTGGCTCTTTAATAGTGTCAGATGAAGTTAAGCCTTTACAATCATTACTAGTTGCTCGACTTGTACTAGAAAGAGGTGTTTCTTGACCACCAGAAGAATTCATTAATTCTTAAGACATGTTAGAAGAAGGGCAACTATAACATTTAAGTGAACTAAAAGTAAAAGAAGACTCATTGCTGTCAAAATGTTGAAAGCAAGTTGGAATTGGATATGCTGGTGTGATGATAGTTTGAGAAGACTGCTTTGTATTCAAGAAACCAAGCTAAAAAGGAAATTCATGTTCATTAAAAATGACATGTCTAGATACATACACTCTGCCGATAGAACTTAGACATTTAAACCCTTCATGGGAACCCACTATGACCAAGAAACACATATTTTTTAGTGTGAAATTGTAGCTTATGCTAACTGTAAAGCTTTAAACATGGATAACAAGCACGTCCAAATGGTTTAAGACCCTTATAATCAGGTTCCCTTTTATAAAATTTAAATAATGGTGAGCTTACTTTGAGAATCAGTGTTGAAAATCTATTTATGAGGTACACAGCAGTTTGGAAACCCTCTAACCAATAAGGAAGGGGCACTTTGGCTTATGCTAGCAAAATGAGTCCTAATTAACAATGTGTCTTTGTTTTCTTTCAGTTCTTCCATTTTGAGCTAATGCGTAAGGATAAGATTGCCTAAACTCAATCCTTGAGGTTTGTACAACTATAGAGAAGCTTCTAAATTCTTCTCCCCACTTAGTTTGAAGAACTTTGATATCTTTATCAAACTAGTTTTCAACTAAATTTTTAAAATGAATAAAAGCATTCACAACTTCTCTTTTTATGTTTGAGTAGGTATAACCAAGTATATCTACTATAATCGTCAATAAAATATATGTAATATCTATAACTGGAAACAAAAATGATAGGAGTAGGTCTCCATAAATTAGTATGCACAAGATCAAGACAATTTTCAACATGTGATTGAGAAAGTGGAAAGGGAAGTAAATGAGATTTGCCAAACTGACAAGTTTCACAGAATATGGAATTTTTACTTTTACTTAACATTGCATTGATTCATAATTTGATGCAATATCCTGTCTGAGGGATGTCCTAATTTTCTATGCCATTTTTTCTTTTTCTAACAAGAGTGCTATATGAAATTTAGTAAGTTGTAAGCTATCTAAATTATACAAGTAAGAAGATGAATATACACTATTAGGTGTATCATTAGATTGAGCTTTATCCACTTTGTAAAGACCTTTTGTGAGTTTCCCTTGCAACAATACCTTCTCTGTGAGCTTGTCCTTCACAACACAACCAAATGAGTGAAATTCAATAACCACATTATTATTAGTTATACGTTTTTACACACTCAGTAGATTTTCATGCACTTTTAGCATATGTAAAACTCCATTCATCAACAAATCCTAATTACAGCAATGTAAAATAGAAGAACCAATATGTTGGACCTTAACATGCTCACCATTTCTAATAATTAAATTGACCTTACTAGCATGCTTATTGAAATTATCAATCTAGCTAGAGTCGTTGGTTACATGAGTGGTTGCACCACTATCTAGATACCAAGAGGAATCACCAATAGTGTTAGGAGTAGCCACAAAACCTTGTTCAAAATTATTGTTTTATTATTTGTTCCATTTAAGAGGAAAGCCCATATATGTTCTGTCAAATCTAAGGAAATAGGTTGCAGTAGTATGGCCTTGTTTGCTACACACTTAACATGTTGGCTAATTGTTCCCCCTAAAGCCTTTTTCACAATTTCTTTCTCCTCCCCAATTGTTCCTGAACCTAGATACTCCTCAGCCCCATTGACTGAGACTATCTTGCTGTTAATAGTTTGATTAGCAAATTGTTGCTGAGTGGAGTTCACGCTATAGCTATTAAGCTTCTCTAATATATTTTCAAAGGTTAGCAAAGAAGCTTATAACTTAACCCAAGTCAGTCTTTCTTTATCTTCAAGTTGAACCACAATTAGATTATATTCAACATCCAAACTAGCTAAAACTAGTATCATCAGTAGAAATGGGGTTTCTCGCTATCATTATATAATCAGAGATTCTCTTCATTTTTGCCAAATAATCTTCCATTTTCATGTTTCCCTTTCTAGTTTGTTGTAACTTGTTCTTGAGAAGTGTAACTTAAGATCTAGTTTAGGCACTTGATAGATCTTTGGCAACTTTTCAAAGATCTTTTAAGGTGTGACAATCTAGCATCTGTGATGCAATTCCTAGAGTCACGATGTTGAAGAGCTAGCCAGTAAGAGTTGATCCGTTGTATGCCATTTTTCAAATGTCAAATTTAGTTTTCTCTTTGCTCCATCAAAGGGCATGGCTATGTACCAAGAACAAACATGTCAAGCTTGTTCCCTACAAGAATAGATAGTGTCATTGATGACCATAAAAAATAGTTATCTCTATCTAGCTCGACAGAGCACATCTAGCTTAGGGAAGTAATTAGGGGTGAAGTGCGAGTAAGGATGACAAAAGGAACATGGGACTAAGACGCTTGATTTCCAGTGATTGGAGTGGAGATTGCCAGGGAGCTAGCCGGAGAATCCATGGCATGTGTTAGCTTTGATACCAAGAAAAACTTTGAAGAAATGAGAATATGTGGATAAAGAATGCTCTCAGCTCTTGTTACTAAGAGAGATGAAAATCACTATTATTTAACATTATTTCTGTTACAAGGCAACCAATCAGAAAACAACAGCTTTGTAAACAAAAGAAATATCCATAACAATCTATCAACATGTGTACACTACTACTAGCTAATATAATAAACCATTTTAGAAATAACAAAAATAAACTACACCATTACAAATCAATACCAATATACCAATCTTCATGTCATAACATTCTTTGAAGCTTTTCAATAGAATTGCAAATCAATCTTGGCACCTTCCTATGTTGAATATGGATAGTGGGGATGGAGGAAGTAGCCACTTGTACCAAAGTTAATCTTCTAATAAGAGAAAGACTTTGACACTTCTAGCCACTCAGTCTCTTCAGAACTTTATCAATAAAAAAAATGGAAGTTTAAGTTATTGCATTGTCCATGATTAATAAAAGAACCTAAATATCTTCCTAGGTCAATGGCTTTAGAAAATCTGTTTCTAGTGGTGATCTCATCTTGTACATGGGAAAGCATATTGTTTGAGAAGTATATATTGGTCTTTTGAATCGTAACTTTCTATCCCAAAGTATTGCAGAATATCTTCAAGTGATAAGTGACAATGTCAAGTTGGTCTTTACTAGCTTCACAAAAAAAAGAAGTCATCAACAAACATTAAATGAGAAATAGGATTACCACACCTTCCCATCTTTATAGGTTTCCAAATATTGGACTTGGTAACATCTATAGTGATGTGCGATAACCTTTTCATGCAAAACACAAATAGGTAAAGGGATAGGGGATCCCCTTGCCTAATACTTCTTGACAGAGAGAAGGGATTTAGCCTAGTTGTATTCCATATAATAAAGTTAGAAGATGTGGAAATACATTGGGATATGATTATGATCAAATGTAATTTGAGGCCACTATTTAATAAAATCTTTTAAATAAAAGACCAGTTCGCCTATCATAAGCCTTCTCTAGATCGATCTTGATAATCATATACCTTTTTTCCTCCCTCATTCTTATCATAGTATGAGCCACTTCTTATGCAATAATAGTATTATTTTTAATATTACATCCTAAGACAAAGTTAAACTAGTAAGGAGACACAATATTAGTCATAAATGGCTTAAGATAGTTTCACTATAATCTTAGTGATGTTTTTGTATAACATATTGCAAAATGAAATAAGCTTAAATTGAGACACCATTTCAAGCATATCTACTTTGAGAATTAAAATAACCAAGGTCTTGTTTATGGTTCTAATTTGCTTTGGGTTTTCCTAAATATACTTAATGTAATCACAAATGCTATTACCTATGATGTCCTAATTTTTCTAACCTAAAAAAAAAAAGCTAGGAACCTGCCATCACCCTGGGTGTTGAGGCCTCCTATAGAGAAGAAGGCTTTTTTTATTTCCTTCATATTAAGCCCCTGGGCCAAACTACACATCTATATACCATTTAAAGTACCCCAACAGTGATTGGTGTTATGTCATGGCCGATCAACTAACTCTTCCTGAAATAAGTTGGTATATAAATTCTGAATCATATAAGCTATGTCTTTATCCAAGACAATCCGGTCTTATTGTCATTCTTCAACATGTTAATTCCATTATGACTTCTTCTTACTAGCGTTTTTATGTTGTAGTATCTAGTGTTGCGATCCCCTTGAGAGATCCACATACTTTAAGACTTTTGATACCATGGGATCTCCTTTTGGGCTAGCACTTCATCCAGCCTTTTGGCAAGCTTGCTTTCTAAATCTTCAAGAAAGGGATTAATCCTGCAACACATGGCTCTTTGAATCCTATTTAGGTATTGTCACATTCGAAAATGCGACCGCGTGGCGTTTAAAAAGATATCGAATTAAAAATCGTAAAGTTGCCACCAAAATTTTTATTTTTGAAAAGGCAAAATTTTGGAAAAAACCTTTTTAGTTTGAAAAATAAGAAAAATAGTCTATGAACCAGAAAATGGATTCGGGAGTCGATTGTGAGTGGAGAAGGTGTTAGGCATCCCACTACACCTGTTATTAAGAACGGTTACCCTAAGTTAGTTGTGCAAAAATAAAATGGCCTTAATTCTATTTTAATTCTCCCTAACAAATTATATGTAAAATAAGAAATGGAAATAAAGGAAATAAAATTGAAGATAAAAAAAGAAGAAAGAAATTAAAGCAACAAAATTAGAAAAACAAAATAAAAGAAACAGAAAATTTTCTTTACAAGGACGGACTTGACCTAGGATGAGAGCCTAGAGCCTACGTATCCTTTGAAATGTATCAAAATCCACGTAATTCGAACGGAGAATGTATTTGGTGTTTGTTTTTGTGTTTATTGTTATTTTTTTATTTTTTTATTTTTTGGTTTTGTTTTTCTTTCTACTTATTTATTCATATATTTTTTGTTTTTTTTTTGTTTAGGTGAAAAGGCAAAGAAAATAAAAATTAATTTTTTTCAACAAATAAAACGAGTTTTGAAATTGGTTGCTGTGTTTTGATTTGTTAAAGAGAAATTTAATTTTACGTTTCTTGCATTTTCAATTTTCCATTTTGTTTTCTTCTTTTTTCTTTTCTCTTTTTTTTTTCACTTTTTATTATCATTTTATTTTTTTAATTTTAATTAATTATTTTCAATTTTTGATTTTTGATTTTAATTTTTCTTTCTTTATTTTTTTGTTTGACCCTTTTTGTTTTTCTAATAATTAATGTTCGACTTTTTTTTCTTTCTTTATTTTTTTTTCTAATTTTGTTTTGATTGATTTTTGGTGAAAGACAAAAAAGTAAAAATTTTAATTTACGAAATATGAGACAAATTTTATTTCATCATTCCTCTCTAATGATTCTTCCCTTTAATGGCCCATTTGTTTTTTTCCTTCTATCCTTCTTGTGTTTTGTTTTTGATGAATTTTTTTTTAATTCTTTTGCAATTTTCCTTTTGATTCTCATTGATTTTTGATTTTACCTTTTTTAGTTTTATTAAAAATGACGTTTTAAGTAAAGAAGATTTTTCTCTTTTTCTTTTTCCTTTTGTTTTGAATGCCTTTTCATTCACAAAGATAAACATTTTATTTTGCTCACAAACCGTACACATTTAAATTTTTTTTCTATTTACTTACTTTTCTCTTTTTAGAAAACCCTTTGGAAACAATATTCAAGTGTCATGGGCCTTTTGAAATTTGGAAACGCTTTGCGACGCAATCTGATAACTGGGGGGACTTATTGTCACACACAGCCTTAGATAACTTTTATATGCCTGAGGAGATATGAGATCTCACACGGCAATTCCAAAAAAAAAAATAAATAATAAATTATAATAAAACAAAATGTAACAAGGCCATACATACTAGTACATGATAATTGGTGGTAGTGTGTATCTTGCGTCTAGCTAGCCAAATATCACTCATCAATACATTTCATAGATTAAAAAAAAAGATTTCAAACCAATCAACTCCGCCACGCCACACAGTAAATTTTATATGCTGTGGTGAAGCCATCTCTTTTGCTTCCTCATTGGTCTTTGCTCCATTTAGTAAGCCTTCTCAATTCTTCACCATCCTTACCCTCACCCTCAAGCGAGGTTCATGCAAAGAGACAAAAAGAAATACATAGCAAGGAGAGTAGTTTGAACTATAAAGCACATCGATAACCAGGAAACAAGTCCAATAAGAGTTAAAGATACACCCCTAATTCAATATATAAATTCTAAAGAACAAAAACAGCAGCCTCAATCCAATCCAATCAGAGCAGGGAAGCAAATTAATTTTGGGCAGCTACCAAAATTCGAACATGGCAGAATGATAAATAGCGAGTTTCCTTAAAAAATCTTCCTCTTTTATGTAGAAAATCAAAATTCAAATTTGATCCCAACCAATGAATATCAACCCATTCGAAAATGCAAGGCAACAATCTAAGTTAAGATAATGATCCAAACAAAATCAAACATAGGCAAACAACAAAATAACAAAATGCTTCTAAATTCTCTCCTTCAAATCATGATTCAAGCTCAATCCCGGTCAGTGAGCATACACAATGTCAATATCTTGTTCATTTGCAGAATAACAATAAAGTAAAATTCAAAATCACAGCCATATTCTACAAACGTTTAACATAGCAATCGCAGGGGCCAGATGTCTAATTCATTCTCGGGTTTTTCTTTCAGACCTTTCATTAAACACTTGCTGGGCAATCTCTAAAACAAACACAAAACGTAGTAATTTACACTAGATACTCAGCTCCACCACAGTGCATGGCCAGTACAGAGATATCATGTTCAAGCTATCATAAATCGAGGAAAAGGAAGCATTTTACCTACTGGAATCGTGACCAACAAAAAGGGTTCCTGCTTACTATCATCCTACTGCATCGGGACCGTTCTTCCTCAATCTCTCGGCTTGATTTTTCAGTTCCTCTTTCTAGTCTCTCCTGCTAATCCTTCCCAATCCGAAATCCGTCTCCTCTCCTCTTTTTTGATTCTCTCCCTTAGTTTCTGAATCCTCTTCTATTTTTTTGAATCTGAAAATCTCTCCCTCCCCTCGATTTTTTTTAGATCCTCTCCTCGATTTTTTTCATCTCCTCCTCTACTCTCTGCCTCTCCTTTCACTTTCGAATTCGAATCCCCTTTTCTTTCCTTCAATCCTTTGCTTTTATTTTCCATTCCCATTTGAATCCAGAACCCCTTTTTTCGTCTCCTTCGAACCTCGATCCATGTCTCCCTCATCTCTCCTTCCATTTTTGTCTTTCCTTTTCTCGGTCTTCGACGATGAAGGGGACAAGAGGAGAAGGTTAGCTCTTCGGGCGTGCTGCTAACCCTCTGCCCTAGTCCCTTTGGAAGTCCCGCAGGAAGCCCTTGCCATTCTCATGCTTCTCTCTGAGCGTTGCTGGTCTCCGCCTCCCTGTCCTGTTCCTCTCTCGTGTTACCCTTTCTATTGGTGGCAGGGGATGCAATGCCTGAAAGGGGACTGGGTCAAAACGTAAGGTTCCTTCGTTTTGGCCCTTTTCTATATATTTATTATTATTTTTTAATTTTTAGTTTTGTTTTCTTTTCTCTTGTTTTTAGGGCTTTTGCTGCTTTTTTTTTAATGACCTTGGAGTTAATGGTCCGAATTTAAGAAAGCTAGGTTGTGGGCTTTTGAATTTTTCGGACTGGATTGGCCCAACTTTCCTTTTTGAACATTTTTTTTAAAAGGCTTCTGCTGCTTTTTTTGATGGCCTTGGAGTTAATGGGCCGAATTTTAAGGAAGCTAGGTTGTAGGCTTTTGAATTTTTAGACTGGGTTGGCCCAACTTTCCTTTTTGAACATTTTTTTTTTCTGCGGCTTTGGGTTTTTTCCTCTTTTCTTTTCAATTTTTTCTAAAGCTTTTAATTTAATTTTTTTTTTCATTTTTTTCTAATTTCCTATTTTCTTTCTTTTATTTTTTTTTTGTATTTTTGTTAATTTGATTTTGTTATTATTTTTGTAGCTTGTTTGGACAAAATATGGTGTTCATAGTTGCCTCTCTTTACTTGTTTCTTGGGCAGAGAAATTGAAAATATAATTTTTGATATTTTTGCATAAGAAACAAGTAAAGATAAGAACATGTATTTTGTTTAAGTTGATTTGATTTCCTCTTATTAATTAGACAATAAAGAAAAGGTAAGAGCGACCCAAATAAAATGTGATATTTACAGGTTGCCCCTCTTTACTTATTCTTTAATCAAGGAGAGCAAAAATACAATTTTTGATATCCTTAGCTTAAGAATAAGTAAAGATGGAAACGTATTTTGTTTAGGGAGCTACTAGATTAAAGTGAGCTAACTTACCTAAAAAGGTTGTGACCTGATTCAAGGAGAAAAAGAAGTAACGTAATTCTGAAAGGGATGTCTGTTCTGATGCAAGACCCCCTTTTTTTTTCTTTTTCGGGTGGTGCCTGTTCTAGAGCAGGACTTTGGGTTGCCTGTTTCGTGTAGGACTTAGAGGTGCCTATTCTGTGCAAGGCTTAAAGGTGCCTGTTCTGTGCAGGGCTTGGGTGCTTGTTCTATGCAGGGCTTAAAGGTGCCTGTTTTATGCAGGGCTTAAAGGTGCTTGTTCTGTGCAGGGCTTGGAGGATGCCTGGCTATGTAGGGCTTTGAGGGTACCTGGGTTGCAGGGTTTTAAAAGAGTGCCTGGCCTATGCAGGGCTTTGAATGAGTGTCTGGCCTGTGCAGGGCTTTGAGGGTGCCTGGCTTGCAGGGCTTTAAAAGACTGCATGGCCTGTGCAGGGCTTTGAGGGTGCCTGGCCTATGTAGGGCTTTAAAAGAGTGCCTGGCCTATACAAGGCTTTAAAAGAGTGCCTGGCCTATGCAGGGTTTCAAGGGTGCCTGGCTGTGCAGGGCTTGGAAAGAGTGTGTTTTTTTGGTGAATTTTTTCTAAGTTTGAAAAATTTACTTCATTTATTTGAGTTTTATGCAATGTGATGCACCTATGAAATGTTCAATGCATGCAAAATGTTTGACTTTTGAGCTTAACAATTCAAGTTTGCCCCAATATAAATCAGGGTCATTACAAGGGTTGGAAGTATGAAGTATGTGGGATGTTGCAATTTATGGAATGCACATTTTTTCTTTTTCTTTACCCCAATATAAAATTGAAGTCCACATAATGTATGCCTAGGTGAAATGCAAGAAACATATAAAATGCAAAATGTTTGTTTTCACTTTCCTAGCATGATCTATGATCTATATAGTGTATGTAAGTATGGAATGCATAAAACATGTGATGCTTTATGTTATGAAATGCAAATCTTCCTTTTGCTTGCCCCAATGTGAACTAGAGGCTATGAGATGCATGCAAATGTGGGATGCATGAAACATGCGATGCTTCATGTTATGAAAGGGAAATATTTGCTTTTCCTTGCCCCGGTGTAAACCAAGGTTTATGGAAAGTGTGCAAGCACAGGGTACATGAAACATATGATTCCTTATTTCACAAAATGCAACTTTTGTCCCTACTTGCCCCAGTATGAGCTTAGGTTAATGTGATATATACATATATGAGTTGCATGATGCATATGACAGGTTGCAATTTGTGGTATGCACATTTTTGTATTTTCTTTGCTCCCAGTATGAATTTGGTGATAGGTAATGCATATAGGATGCAGGTTTTGTTTTGTTTTGTTTTTTCTTTTTTTTTTTAATTTTCCAGTTTGAAAGTTTTTTTATTTCCAAGATATGCACAATTTAAACAAGCAAAACAAAAGGAAAACATTATCTTTAAGCATTTTTAAATTGATTTTGAGTTTTGAACCCCCTTTCTTCTTCAAGATCACTTCAAAAGAAAGAGGAAGAAAGGGAGTATTATTTCTAAATGCTTTTAGATTGATTTTGAACTTTGAAACCCCCCCTTTTTTTTATAAACAAAATAATTTCGAAGGAAAAGGGGAAGATAATGAGCATTATTTTTGAATGTCCTTAAACTAATTCCGAATTTTGGACTCTTTTTTTTTTTTGAAAATGAAATACTGAGAAAAATGTGATCCTCCTTTTTTTTTATAGTGAATTGATGAGAATAAATGTGACCATTC
The DNA here is from genome assembly GCA_026724425.1 of Erythrophleum ivorense. Taxonomy (NCBI): domain Eukaryota; kingdom Viridiplantae; phylum Streptophyta; class Magnoliopsida; order Fabales; family Fabaceae; genus Erythrophleum; species Erythrophleum ivorense. Next base: position 32,433 of record JAIUCV010001488.1, read on the forward strand.
TTTTTAGTTTGTTTTTTTTGCTTTGTCGATATACAAATTCAATACAAGCATGTGATGTATAAAAAATCTCAAAATTTATAAAATGTAGGATTTTTGCCCCTTTGCCTGTGGAAAATTTTCACACCTTAGCTCTTCACCTGTCCCAATGAGAAAGGTTGAACTTTGGCTTCTCCTACTAAATTTTCCTTTTGTCATTTGGATGAGGAGATCTATTGATGGCTTTTGGCTAGTTAAAAACACCCTTAAGGGAGTATCCCAAGCTAAGAAGACCCAAGGCTTTTGCTTTGACTTATTTCCAAATGATTTTTCTTCAAGTGATTTGTTTGCCATCAACCTTGGACTATTAACTTGATAAGGCAATCTCCTCTTATCAACTCTTTATCATTAATGTTTGAAAGGTCAATAAGTTGAATCCCCACTTATCTTATTTAACAATGTCAATACAATTATGCATTAAGGGATACAAACACATAAGCTTGGGAAAGAGAAAAAAAAACCCTCAACATTTAAGGGATGCAGGGGCTGATGAAGAAGGTGATCATGTAAAATGGTTAGGGATTGGAGAAGTGGAATAGGCAATGGCTAGACACAATGTGTAGAACAAGAATATGCCCCAATCCTACACTTGAAGCATTTTTCTCTGAACATTACAGAGGTGAAATGCTAAGAAGATGGATATGGTAGGTTAAAAAGAAGTTTCATTTTTGGATTTGAACTCCTTTTGAAAGAAGCAATTAATGTAATTCAGGGTATTTGCTCTGTATCAAACTTTTTACCCTAATTTCAATTATTTTGATTTTTTTTAATCATTCCCATCAAGAGAATCTGTCCCATTATTTTGCAAACAAGCTAAACCTCAACAAGGACTTCCGACGTTTGTAATGTGGCCTTGGTAAATAGGTTTACGAAATGAGAGATATTAGGCTCAAGAATTAACATACCCTCGTCAAGTCTCCCATTAGCCTCCTTCTCCTGTTGCTTTAACAAAATTCTATACTCAAAATTCATTTAGCAAGAGAGGATATCTCGGGGCGATAATGGGGTCTAATGGGTAAGAAAAGTGGCTTAAGAAAGAAAGGTAAAAAGGCCCAAATATTCATGTGAACTTGCAATGAGAAATTTGCCTTGGTGATTAAGAAATCTTGGCAATATCTATCGGGCTTGAACTTTCCTTTTAAAGGATTCCTTTTTTTTTTCAATTCTTTTTCAGCCCAATTCCCTTTGAAGGATTTTTCTCTTTTGACTTTTTATGCAATGTAAAACCTCCCCTTGAGAACTTTGTCTCTAGATTGCACATTAAGGTGAAGTTCTCTTTTTGGAAGCTATTACTTTTTCAAACTTTATTTTGCATGAGGTTGCTCTTTGAGCTTTTTTTTTCTCTATGATTTTTCTGTGCCTTCTCCAATTCATTTCCTATTTAATTTTTTTCTTCAAAGGGATCTATTATGGTGCCAAAATTGTTTCTCTTTATGTGAAATTCTCATTGCTTCTCGAATTCGATTCATGTTCGGTAGTTGAAGAAATTTTTTTTATAAGGCCTAAAGTGGTTAACAACGATTAAAAAGTGTTTGGATAATTGAAAGAACTTGACCCTCTCTTGATATTTGAATTATCAACATAAAAATTTGTTAAAGACTTCCCATCCCAAATGTTTCATGATTAGGGTGAAAGAAATGAACATCACTCCTGGCTCAATTGAGGTGACTACAGGTTACTCCTTTGTATTTGGGAAAGACAAAGAATGCCTTGTATCTTAGACATAGTTTGCTTGTGGGACATGCATTCATACTTGTAATTTGGTCTTTCCTCTTCTTTTTTTTGTTTAGTAATCAAATTCAAGGCATATAATTAATTTCAAATCTAACCCTTCTTCACATCGATTAAATCTTTTCATAAAGAGTTATGGACATTATTATTTTTGGGTTTTTGATCATTTAGGAAAGACATGCAAGGAAAGAGGTTATGTTAACCTGACTAATGAAATGGGAGGATGCACAAAGGGGAAGAATAGGAACATATGACCATCGCACTGACAAAGTTAAATAAAATAGTGTCTAATGGAAAGAATCATCTTCTATTGGCTTTAGATTTTAGCTATACAGAAGGGTATTGACCAAACAAGCATTAACTGATTATAATATGACAAGCAATTTCTTTGAGAGCTCAATCACCAATAAATACTCATGAAATCCTATTTCCCATGTCCTTCTATACCTTGTTCATGAAGAGGTTGTAAATTTTTTTTTAAAAGTGTCATATTGCTCAAGGTTTAAGTTCATAACTCTTTTTTTAGACAATGCCATTTTGGGTGTGGAGGTTAAAGATTGGTGAAGGAAGTATCATACTTTTGTTAAAGCTACTCATGTGAAAGCTAGACAAATGGCTTGTGTCATAATTGAAATGGTTTGAGGTGCTTTGCATGATCAAGTTTGGCAAGTACTGATGAGTTTGGAGATAGATGGTTCAAATTTTTTTGAAGTGAACAGGATGATGGTGGGCAATAGTCGTAAACTGAAGGATATGGTGGTATAAAAGGTTTGGAAGTAATAACCAACTCTATCAAGACTTTTGATAACTTTTCTTTTGCTTAATTAATTAGCACCTCATCAATTCTTGCCCCTATACCTCAATTTCACATTTTAGCCATTCATGAGTACATCTTTTTTTTTTCTTTCTTTTTTCAGATTTTGTTTGAATGGATCTTTCCGTTGCAAAAGGCCAAAAATCTCACATTTTGCAAATTTTAAGAATGCCTTATGACTATACATGAATACGATTTTATTATGTTGTTTGACCTATGGATTAATAGGTGTATTTAGTATGAGAGTCCTTTAAGACAAGGAATCCTAATTTCCTTTTGGGCACCTACTATCCCTATAAGGTAGATTAAGACTACCGATTGATTTAAAAGGGAGACTAGACTCTTTCTGTTTACATTTATGGTAACAACTTTTATCATTGAACCTTTATTTTCCTCAAATGCTTATTGCACACAAGGATAAATAAAGTTGACGAATCATCCTAAGGAAACAAGCTAAATTTCACATGGATGCTGTCTAGGAAAAAGTCTAGCCAATCTAGATTTCTTTTGACAACTTGTGGGGTCATTTTCAGATCCTTCACCTTCCTTCAGGACTGTATGGTTTCATGATAAGGAATGAGATTAACAGGATTAACTCTCAAAGAGTTTCAATTCATTTGTGGGCAATTCAAGTTAGGCTATCAACCAGCTTGACTCTTGCAATCAATTTGATTCTTATTTATTTTTAACACCAAACCAGTGGCATTGTGTTGAAACTTATTATCTTTGTGGGTATTATTTGAAATTATTTTTTTTATATATATAATTAGTTAGTAGGTTATTAGTGTTAGTTGATATATATATATTTTACGTCCCAATAGGAGCCTACTACTCTATAAAGAGTTGTGGCTTATTGCTCAACTTGAGAACGAGAGGTTTCTAGGTGTTTAGAATTTTGGCTTTGATGAAAAAAAAAGCCAATTTAACGATTCATCGGTATATGATGGATTCAATATTGCATACCTTATTGAGAATAATGTCTTGGTATAAGTAGAGGATAAAACTTTGTGCTTTTTCTCGAGAAACTTATGGCTTCATTGAAGAAAAAGTAGTTGACAGTCAATTTGAGAGAAGTATGCCTTTCTACAGAATTGATGTCCTAAAAATGGTTCCAATCTTTACCTAAGACATGATACTCAATCATTAATGCTTCAAAACTTATGGATATTGTGATTCCCTAAAACTTTGAAAGTACTCCTTTCCCATGAGAAATTTGTTATTTTGTAAGGATGAAAAGTTTAAAGAAATAATTTTTTTTTTTATAAAATTGGATTGTGCATCCCTTTTTATTTTATCTTATCTCTTTTATGCATGTGATGGACATGTGTTTAAGGTTTCCCTTTCAAGGGATTATGATGAACATGGTTGTGACCTATTTGGGGTTGGAAACTCACTAGGCAAGGGTTGGTTTAATTAATGCGAACTTTCATCATAGTTAATACACATCTGATTGTGCTATGACAGTCCATTAACTACTCCAGTAAACAGTGACGATGTGTCACTTTTCCTATGGGTATCATTGGATGCATGGATGTGATGAGCAGAAGATAAAAAAATGCCCTCCTTTGTCATAGTATGGGTAGATCCTAGGTTGTGATCACCGGAGTTTGACTCCAATTATTTAGGAGATATCTATGGCTTGATTATCAGTGTAAATTTTCAGGTAGATCTATGACTCCTAAGCATTGGTCCCTAAATTGTCCCCACCATGAGATGAGGATCTCGTTATATAAGTTTGACCTTGAGAGGAAAGAGATCCTACGCAGGTCAAACCTATATAACAAGGTACAATTTAGGTGAGGTCTTTATAATAGCCTCAGGATGCACAAGGCTTCACAGGGAAATCAGTATAAACCTCTACTAACCTAGGGAGCACTCAGACCCAGGTATAGGGCCCATAATGTGTGTGAGGTGATTGTGTCTTGGTGAGGTGTGTGAGGAGAGCATTTACCTATCAATCCTATAGACTACCTAACCTTCATCTGTTAAGCAGATTGATAGAAAGCGAGGTGTAGAAATATATACAAAGATATAAGCAAAAAATAAAATAAAATATATACAAATATGGTCATCTACCCTAAGGTTTTATTCCACATATTATTTATCCTAACGCAGGTTATATATACAATTGATGAAATAAAATAGACGAAACAAGCATGTGAATGGCATGTTGTCTATCTTACACATGTGAGGCAAATAACAAACAAAAAAGAGAATCAAAATAAAAAAGAGGCCGTGACATCTTGTACAACTAACTTAAAATTGGGCTTGACTCTTTAGATCTCCCCAGTGGAGTCGCCATACTGTCACACTCGAAAATGTGACCGCGTGGCGCTTAAAAAGATATCGAATTAAAAATCGTAGAGTCGCCACCAAAATTTTTATTTTTGAAAAGGCAAAATTTTGGAAAAAACTTTTTTAGTTTGGAAAATAAGAAAAATAGTCTACGAACTAAAAAATGGATCTGGGAGTCGATTGTGAGTGGGAAAGGTGTTAGACACCCCACTACATCCGTTACTAAGAACAGTTACCCTAAGTTAGTTGTGAAAAAATAAAATAGCCTTAATTCTATTTTAATACTCCCTAACAAATCATATGTAAAATAAGAAATAGAAATAAAGGAAATGAAATTGAAAATAAAAAAAAGAAGAAAGAAATTAAAGAAACAAAATTAGAAAAAAAATAAAAGAAGCAGAAAATTTTATTTATATGGACGGACTTGATCTAGGATGAGAGCCTAGAGCCTAGAGCCTACGTATCCTTTGAAAGGGATCAAAATCCACGTAATTCGAACGGAGAATGTATTTGGTGTTTGTTTTTGTGTTTATTGTTATTTTTTTTGTTTTTGTTTTGTTTTTTTGTTTCATTTTTCTGTCTACTTATTTATTCATATATTTTTTGTGTTTTTTTAAGTGAAAAGGCAAACAAAATAAAAATTAATTTTTTTCAACAAATAAAACGAGTTTTGAAATTGGTTGCTGTGTTTTGATTTGTTAAAAGAGAAATTTAATTTTACATTTCTTGCATTTTTAATTTTTCATTTTGTTTTCTTCTTTTTTCTTTTCTCTTCTTTTTTTTCACTTTTTATTATCATTTTATTTTTTTTAATTTTAATTAATTATTTACAATTTTTGATTTTTGATTTTAATTTTTCTTTCTTTATTTTTTTGTTTGACCCTTTTTGTTTTCTAATAATTAATGTTTGACTTTTTTTTCTTTCTTTATTTTTTTGTTTAATTTTGTTTTGATTGATTTCTGCTATTTATTTAATTTTTGGTGAAAGACTAAAAAGTAAAAATTTTAATTTACGAAATATGAGACAAATTTTATTTCATCATTCCTCTCTAATGATTCTTCCCTTTAATGGCCCATTTGTTTTTTTTCCTTCTATCCTTCTTGTGTTTTGTTTTTGATGAATTTTTTTTAATTCTTTTACAATTTTCCTTTTGATTCTCATTGATTTTTGATTTTACCTTTTTTAGTTTTATTAAAAATGACGTTTTAAGTAAAGAAGATTTTTCTCTTTTTCTTTTTCCTTTTGTTTTGAACGCCTTTTCATTCACAAAGATAAACATTTTATTTTGCTCACAAACCGTACACATTTAAATTTTTTTTTTCTATTTACTTACTTTTCTCTTTTTAGAAAACCCTTTGGAAACAATATTCAAGTGTCATGGACCTTTTGAAATTTGGAAACGCTTTGCGACGCAATCTGATAATTAGGGGGACTTATTGTCACACACAGCCTTAGATAACTTTTATATGCTTGAAGAGATATGAGATCTCACACAGCAATTCCAAAAAATAAATAAATAATAAAGTATAATAAAATAAAATGTAACAAGGCCATACATACTAGTACATGATAATTGGTGGTAGTGTGTATCTTGTGTCTAGCTAGCCAAATATCACTCATCAATACATTTCATGGATAAAAAAAAAGATTTCAAACCAATCAACTCTGCCACGCCACACAGTAAATTTTATATGCTGTGGTGAAGCCATCTCTTTTGCTTCCTCATTAGTCTTTGTTCCATTTGGTAAGCCTTCTCAATTTTTCACCATCTTCACCCTCACCCTTAAGCGAGGTTCATGCAAAGAGACAAAAAGAAATACATAGCAAGGAGAGTAGTTTGAACTATAAAGCACATCGATAACCATGAAACAAGTCTAATAAGAGTTAAAGATACACCCCCAATTCAATATATAAATTTTAAAGAACAAAAACAGTAGTCTCAATCCAATCCAATCAGAGCAGGGAAGCAAATTAATTTCGGGCAGCTACCAAAATTTGAACATGGCAGAATGATAAATAGCGAGTTTGCTTAAAAAATCTTCCTCTTTTATGTAGAAAATCAGAATTCAAATTTGATCCCAACCAATGAATATCAACCCATTCGAAAATGCAAGGTAACAATCTAAGTTAAGATAATGATCCAAACAAAATCAAACATGGGCAAACAACAAAATAAAAAAATGCTTCTAAATTCTCTCCCTCAAATTATGATTCAAGCTCAATCCCGGTCAGTGAGCATACACAATGTCAATATCTTGTTCATTTGCAGAATAACAATATAGTAAAATTTGAAATCACAGCCATATTCTACAGATGTTTAACATAGCAATCGTAGGGGCTAGGTGTCTAATTTGTTCTCGAGTTTTTCTTTTAGACCTTTCATTGAACGCTTGCTGGGCAATCTCTAAAACAAACATAGAACGTAGTAATTTACACTAAATACTCAGCTTCACCACAGCGCATGGCCAGTACAGAGATATCATGTTCAAGCTATCGTAAATCGAGGAAAAGGAAGCATTTTACCTGCCAAAATCGTGACCAACAAAAAGGGTTCCTGCTTACTGTCATCCTACTGCATCGGGACCGTTCTTCCTCAATCTCTCACTCGATTTTTCGGTTCCTCTTTCCAGTCTCTCCTGCCAATCCTTCCCAATCTGAAATCCCTCTCCTTTCCTCTTTTTTGATTCTCTCCCTTAGTCTCTGAATCCCTTTCTATTTTTTCGAATCCGAAAATCTCTTCCTCCCCTTGATTTTTTTCGGATCCTCTCCTCGATTTTTTTCTTCTCCTCCTCTACTCTCTGCCTCTCCTCTCACTTTCGAATCTGAACCCCCTTTTCTTTCCCTCAATCCTTCGCTTTTATTTTCCATTCTCGTCTGAATCCAGAACCTCTTTTTTCGTCTCTTTCAAACCTCGATCCATGTCTCCCTCATCTCTCCTTCCATTTTCATCTTTCCTTTTCTCGGTCTTCGACGATGAAGGGGACAAAAGGAGAAGGTCAGCTCTTTGGGCATGCTGCTGACCCTCTACCTTAATCCCTTTGGAAGTCCCGCCGAAAGCCCTTGCCATTCTCATGCTTCTTTCTTAGTGTTGCTGGTCTCTGCCTCCCTGTCCTGTTCCTCTCTCGTGTTGCCCTTTTTGTTGGTGGCAAGGGATGCAATGCTTGAAAGGGACTGGGTCAAAATGCAGGGTTCTTGCGTTTTGGCCCTTTTCCGTATATTTATTATTATTTTTTAATTTTTGGTTTTTTTTTCTCTTCTCTTTTTTCTAGGGCTTCTGCTACTTTTTTTTTTGATGACCTTGGAGTTAATGGTCCGAATTTAAGAAAGCTAGGTTGTGGGCTTTTGAATTTTTTGGACTGGGTTGGCCCAACTTTCATTTTTGAACATTTTTTTTTAAAAAGGCTTCTGCTGCTTTTTTTGATGGCCTTGGAGTTAATGGGCTGAATTTTAAGAAAGTTAGGTTGTAGACTTTTGAATTTTTAGACTGGCTTGACCCAACTTTCCTTTTTGAACATTTTTTTTCTGGGGCTTTGGGTTTTTCCTCTTTTCTTTTCAATTTTTTCTAAAGCTTTTAATTTAATTTTTTTTATTTTTTCATTTTTTTCATTTTCTCCTAATTTCCTATTTTCTTTCTGTTGTTCTTTTTTTGTATTTTTGTTAATTTGATTTTGTTATTATTTTTGTAGCTTGTTTGGACAAAATACGGTGTTCACAGGCATTACATAAGCTTTCTTTTCTTCTATCTCAAGTCACCAAATAGAATCCTATTCCAATCTCTCAAGTCCTTTTACAGATCATGAAGCATCATATATGTTGGTTTTTCTTGTTGCCATTTTTTCTGAAAGAAATTGGAAAAACTATTATGGGTCAACCAAATAGCTTCAATATAAAAAGGTCAATTAACTATATTGCGAATGACCCCAAAGGTGTTTATCAACATAGGGTGATGGTTAAATTTTATTCTAGTAAAAGCTCGCACAAAAGCATTAGTATACCTCCTCTCCTAATGTCCCTTACAAAGGGATCTATCTAGGCATTTAAAAATCCTCTCACAATCATGCCGTTGGGAACCGCTCCATGTAAAGGTAGGACCTTCAGCCTTAATATCTATAAGATTATAATTGTGAATCCAATCCTTGAACTTGTTACATCTACTAAAGGAGATAATGTAGAAGAAAACTCTTTAATATAATTCACTTGTATTAAAATTCTTGGCTTACTTGAATTACACAAATGTGAGGGTATTTTTAGGCATACATGGTACTCTTTACAATGAACTTAACATCAAAATACTGAATGCACCTATTAATTAAATACATGTATAGATAAATGCTTTGAACCTACTAATGCATGAATGCAAAGATGCATGTATGTTAATTATGTGAAAATATATTAATATAATTAAAAAACTATTAATCAAGTTTAAAATTCCAACACTCCCCCTTAAACTTGATTCTTTTTTATGACTCCAATCCAAACATGCATCTTCACAAAAACTTTAAATTTCAATCTTTTGGTGAAAATGTCGACTACTTGGTCTTTGCTACTCACGTAAGTGAGCTCAACCTCTATCTTCTCAATACATTCCATTATAAAATGAAACTTTGTATCTATGTCCTTACTTTGATTATGGAACTTGGGATTCTTTTCCTATGCGATGGTAGATTTGTTGTCCATAAAAATAGTAGTAACATTATCTTGAGGCACATATAAAATCTTCAACAATTTCTTCAGCCAAATTGCATGACATACATAAGAAGTAGTTGCAACATACTCAGATTCACAAGTGGAAAGTGTGGTATCTCCCATGAAAAATACAAAACTTCTAGTAATCTTTCTATAATCAATGTCTCCTTCCGAATCACTATTACTATAACCAACAAACTTGAAGTTGGATGAAGGAGAATAATATAAGCCTTAATCAATGGTACCTTTGACGTATCACAGAATCCTTTTGACCATTGTCTTATGAGTTGTAGTTGGTGCCTTCATGAAATGACTAACAACTCCAATTGCATAAAGAATATTGAGCCTTGTGCATGTCAAGTACCTTAAGCTTCTAACAAGGCTTTTATATAAAGTCGAATCAACTTCTCATCTTCATCATACTTCTATAATTTTGTTCTATAATCAATTGGGGTATTTATTGGCTTGCAATTCTTTAACTTAAATTTCTCAAGAACTTTTCTTGCAAAAATCCTTATAGTTCATCAATGATCATAGCCTCCAAATTTTGTGATTGTTTAATAGCCATGGCAAGATCATATTTCAAGTTACAAGATCGAATGCTTTTTTCCACCATACTAACATCTTCAAAATTCTCACCATATTGCCTCATTTGATTAACAATTACCAATACTCTTGTCAAATAACCATGAATGAATTCGGACTCATTCATGTGTAGAGATTCAAACTTCATTCTTAAGGTGTATAATTGTACCTTCTTCTCCTTGTCAACTCCTTTGTGCACATTTTGAAGAATCTCTCATGCTTGCTTTGCATTGGTTGCACTAGTAACCTTCTCAAACATTGCGTCATCTAAGGCCACATGGATAATACTCAAACTATGTTAATCCAATTTGTGATTCTTTTGCAAGGTGTTCTTTTGGGCTTGAGTCAAAGCTCCTTCATTCTCTGATTCATTATATCCTTTCTCTACTATTTCCAATATGTACTTGGAAGCCAAGAATTGCCTTTATACAAACACAACATTTATCAAAATTATCTTTTTTGAGTTTTGGAATTGGAAGAGAGGAATTGGACATTTTCACTGATTTTGAACTAGAAGCTTTAATACTAATTTGAAGGAGATAATGGAGAAGAAAACTCTCAAATGAAATTCACTTATATTGAAGTTTTTGGCTTGCTTTGAATTACACAAATGTGATAGTATTTATAGGCATAGATGGTATCCCTTACAATGAACTTAACATCAAAATACTCAATGTATCTATTAGTTAAATACATACATAAATAAGTACTTTGAACTTACTAATGCATGAATGTAAAAATACATGTATAGTAATTAAGTGAAAATATATAAATAGAATTAAAAACCTATTAATCATGTTTAAAGTTCGAACATTTACTAACATTGACCTTGCTTCTCCACTTTGCTCCAATGGAGAGGAGATCTCGTTAAAGTCTCCCACCAAAAGCCAAAGCTCATCTATGAAGTTTGCCGCGCCCTGTGATATAGGCCATAAATCTCTACTTTCTGTTCATAGGGGCACGCGTAGACTACAGTACATAGCCACGTCTCAGAATCGTTGTCAGTTACCTTCATATGAATGAATTGCTCTTGCTTTACTATAACTAAAATTCGCAGATTTGCATTATTCCACATTACCCAGATGCCCCCTGAGAAACCATTGGCTTCTACCACTTCAGAAAAACTGAAGCCTAGGTTTTTTATGGTGATGGTTGCTTCTAGTGCTACTAACCTGAGGGTCTAGAAGAGCCGCCACGTCAGACCTATGCTTATGAGTAAAATCCCTCAAGACTGATGGGGACAACAAACAATTAATTAGAATATGAATATTATAACAAATATAAAAAAAATAGAAACAATTTTAAATAAAAAATTCTAAATACTACTAACTAAATAATACTAACTAAGTAATACTAATACTAAATAATAATAAAACAATAAACAGAGTGTTCTCATTTAAAACGCTCTATGATTTTTAACCAATTCTGCGCTTCAATATAATTACCAGGGGTAAGGGTTATAGCTTAAACTCCCTTAAGGAGGATCTAAATTGCCCACTGGCTACCCCTACAGTTCCACCAAGGATCTTCATAAAATACTGTACCTAAGGAAACCAAAGCATGGTTAGTGTAACATTGCAACCTCCCAAGGAGATGCTTGATCCTGTTAAGCTTTATCACCCTACTGACTTTCATCAATAATTTGCATCCCTAACGTTATCCTTCTCAGATTTCTTTCATCTGGCGGTCTACATCTATCCTTTATGCACTATGACTCTAGGTTGGGTAAATTCCCCGCGGACTCATGCAGAACCATTTCATCGTTTGCGTGATCGGGACATTTGTTTCTGAAGGGGGGATTCTGCATTAAGGAATTGGCATAGGTCATATCACGACCTTTTAATGAGGTTCTCCTTCGACTTAGTGCCTTGTTTGTTGCGCTCAAGTATATTGATTGGGCTTTTGGGAGTGCTCTTCATGCGTTAGCCACTTACAAGCTTGGAAATAGACATTTTGGACTTACGTGTTTTAGCATGGTTGGCCTTCCTTGGAAATTTTTGTTGGAGATGTCTTCTAGAGGTCTTATCACTTCGTTATCCTCCTCAGTTGAGATATCTCCCAAAATAGCAAATCTTGAATTCTGTTGTTGCCCCTTATCTGCACAGTTAGCTAACTTCCTTCGCCTTCTCAATTTATGTGCCATCATCCAAGGCCTAAAGTCCTCTTTTTTCGCAGCATCAATTATCTCTTCCTCCTTGTCTCCAGTAGTGGAGGACTTTGTATAACTTTATGAACCTTGGGGGACTTTAAGCTTGGACAAAACTCCTTGCCATGCCATAATTTCCACAATTAAGACACAATAAATGGATACTTTCATATTCAATTGGTTTTTTCACACCATGAATACTGTATTGAGGAAGCAAATGTTCAGTAAGATCTAATTCCACACAAATCTGAGTAAACTTAACCCTTGATCTCATTGCAGTATGAGTATCTAACTTCAATATTTTTCCAATGACATTACCAATATTAAATAAGAATTTCTTGTCATAATAATCTAATGATAATTTAGGAAGTCTTACCCATGTAGCAATGTGATCAATCTTTACCACTCTAGGATCAAAATCCGCTCTCCAGCGAGACACTGAAAGGTAATTATCTAGAATAATCCATGGCCCACCCATGATAGCTTCTTCATAGTCATCAAGCTTCTGGAATTCTGCTAAGAAGTAGTCATTCTCAACATCAACCATCTTTAGCCAGCTCGTCTTAGCCCATAGTTGCTGAAACTTCTTATTTAAGAAATTGAAGCCTATCTTTCTCCCTAGTATTTTAATGATCAGGGTCCTCTTAAAGGGTTTCACTATAAGGTCCTTTTCCTCCTTTGACAATAAAAAGTGGGGACAAAGGCTATCCTTGTTCTCTATATAGATTCCATGTGACGTATTCAACAGCGTATTGAAATTTGTACTCTTATCCATTGAATCTTCATCAGACTTGCTTTTGTTGTAATGAAAAAAAAATTTTGACTAAACTTTCATTCAGTATCGATAGTTTTTGTTGTAATGAAAAAATTTTTTATATAAATTTATTTATAAACTAATGAAATTAATAGGGATAATTAAAATATTTTAAATAGCCAGTCAATATTATAATATCTTGTCAAAAAATATTTAAGGTCTTTTTTTCATCGGACAGCTAATGAAACAATTTTCATAAATAAAACAATGTAAGGACCTAAAGTTAGTCAATAATTTTTTAAATTTCTTTTAATTCTAAGAATAAAATTTATAATTAAATAAGTCAATATTCACTACAACAAAAATTCAAATTACCAACTGAAGCTTTAGTCCGGAAAATAAAATATTTCTAGCTGAAATATTAGTTGCACAATTTAATCGAATTTGGCTAGTCAATAAATGTTGTCAAATGAATTTCAGTAGTAAAATAGTAGGAAATAGTAACTCTACGTCCGTTTGATATACATATCAATTTATTATAGTTTTGCAGGCTTTTAATTATTTCAAAATTTGGTAATGAAAAATAATTTAATTTAATAAATATTAATACATTATACTTAATTATCAGATTATATTAATAAAAACTGTTATAATTATTTTTATTAATTTTTAATATTATAAAATTTAATTATTATAAATAATAATTGACAAAAAAAGAATTTATTTAAATTTAATTTACTTACTAAAAAATTATAATTTCATTTAAAAGGAAAATTGATGCAAAAATTCATTTTCGACTGAATTTTGGATAGGCAATGTGCAATCTGTCGGAATAGGATTCTCACTGAATTTAAGTCGAATTACTTTTTTTTTCCCTTAAATTTGTTTTGATTTCTATTACAACAATTCCATGTGTGTCCCACAAGAAGGATGTCTCATGTTTGGCGTTTTGCCACAACTATTGAAATGCTTCATTGAGAATGACCAACAGATTCAATTTTCAAACTAGGAAAACAAAGAAAAGACTATATAAACATGTAATTGGAGTTGGACCAGCAGATTCAATTGAGAAATGCTTCACTGAGGATGACCAGCAGATTCCTTATGGCTCTCCTAAACATTAGTTGTTAATAATTATCTTCAATGTTTTCTCATTTTTCCATGACCTTCATCTTCATCTGGCTTTGATGATTAATGATAAATTAATGCATTGATTTATGAGTATATTATTTTTAAATACATTTGTTTTTTTTAATTAGATGCATTAATTTATCACTATATTAATTTTTTAATTTATCAATACATTAATTTTGTTTTTAATTTTTTTAATATATTAAAAAATAAAACAAGAAACGATTAAATTTTGTTAGAAAATATTTAATATTCTTAATAGTTAAAAACTTAAAAATTCTATAAATTTGTTTAAGTTTGAAAAAAAAATAATTTCAGTTAGCCCATTTTTGGCCAAGCAAATTTCTATCAGCCAAATGCCAACAAAAATCTTGAAATATGTAGCTTTTTATTAGTTTTTGGTCGCAGATATTTTTTTAATCTTTTGCTTTTTGGCACTATTTATAATTTTTTATCCCATTGAAACTTAATTGGAAATCATGTGAAAGCTAAAAAAATTATCATGTCAATTGGATTTCAATCGAAAACGTCAGTTAGAAATTGTTAATATTCTAGTAATGGTTTTAAATAATAAAAAATAATATAAATCAAGCAAGGATGAGTTTTAGAAATGGCTTAAGTTAAGCCCGTTCTATATTTTGAGTGTTTTTTTAGTTAGACATTTAACTCTTTCTTTTTTATTGGGTCGAGTCTAATGGGCCGTGCAAATTTTTTTACTTATGATCATTTCTACGTGTAAGTCTTTCTATAGCCCATCTACATTTTTTATTATTTCTTTTCATTTCATGCAGATGGCTAAGTCATTGACTTTGGGTACAAAATTAGTCTTCCAGATCAGCCAGTCCAATCTGATTCGGATCAACAATGACATAAAATCATGATACGTATATTCCCATTGTTAATTACATTTTGTCATCGCCCAAGCTATACGTGTGACTTCGAACACTTCGATGATTAAATTCAAGTGTTTAAACAACAACTTATTGTGCTGGTTCTTACATTACGAATTTATGTTCTGAATATTTTTTTTTCCATGATAATGAAAGAATTAACAAGTACGTCATTTTATTCATATATTTTTCATTTGATACTTGTATTTTAAAGCATAGGTGGCATTATCGACAACACATGACATGCATGATTGTGCTAGCAACAGTGCCATGAGTAAGATTAATCTCCTGTCTGTCCCAGGTGACGGGGATCGATTTCATTGGTTAATTAGAAGGAAAACAAAAAGAAAGAAAAATAGAAAGGTTCCACTGTTTTCACTATTCAATGAATTATTCTTTATCTTTAGGAGAAGGAAAAGTAAATGCTCAAACTTGTCAAGTTCCCCTAACGAATATTGGTTCCATTTTGTGCAAATCATAAACAACATTTGTATTATAATTATTATTTAATAAATTAAGAACTTACTCTTCAAGTAAGAAAAAATATTACTCATAATTTTTTTATTCATAATTTTGTCAAAAAGATATATATATATATATATATATATCGCTGTCGTTATTGTTATTATTGTGATTGTCATAATCATGATTACTAGCTTTTGCTACCACAACCATCACGAATATTAACATAACGGACTCTAATCGTATCGGCTGGGCGTTCTACTCATCCATGTGGAATTACTATCGCGAGAGAACAACAAAAAATCAGCATGATGACCGTTCACTGGATAGCATGAGCTAGTCAGGCTAATTCATGAACACCCTTTGTTAACAAGTGAGAATAATAAAAAAGGCTTATAACTTTTTCTTATAACACGGGAAACCAGCACACAAGTACAAAACAATATTATAGCAACTAAGATTATAAAACTGTAGCTCTCTTCTAGACTGGCCCATCCACTGCTCACGATCAGCAGCTCTCAGAGGACCGAACGAATTTGGATCCCTTGCTCATCCTTTGAGGATGAGTAGGTACTTCTCTAAATTTAGATTATTCAGATTTGATTTGAATGGTCCAGATTTAATATTTAATATTTTTAATTTTTTTAATTTAAATTATTATTATTTTTAAAATTGATAGTTAAAAGATTATTTTTATTTTTTATTTTTTGAAATAAATAAAACATAAAAAATATGAAAAATTAAAAGCATCAAATCTGGACCATTCAACATTGATTTGAATGGTTGAAATCAAGATGAGTAGGGGATGAGTAGGAAAAAAATGAGTAGGAGATCTAGTTCCCTAATACCAAGTCCATTTCCATATACTATGGTCACTCAATTCAATGCTTACCAGTTTGGTCCTGGAACCAGATCTCCTACTCATTTTTTATGTTTTCATCCCCTGCTCATCTTGATTTTAACCATTCAGATCAAAGTTGAATAGTCAAGATTTGATGCTTTTAATTTTTCATATTTTTTATGTTTTATTTATTTAAAAAAATAAAAAATAAAAATGATCTTTTAACTATCAATTTTAAAAATAATAATAATTTAAATTAAAAATATCAAATATTAAATCTAGACCATCCAAATCAAATCTGGATGGTCCAAATTTAGAGAAGTACCTACTTATCCTCAAAGAATGAGCATGGGATCCAAGTTCTTGGTACTGGAGCCAGATTTCTTACTCATTTTTTTCCTACTCATTTGTTTGGTAAGACTAGAGAAAAAGAAAGGTAAAAGTAAATTTTCTTTTAATACTTATTATATTTTTATAATTGTTACATAATCACTACTAAAAAATTAATAATTTAGCTATGATATTATAGCTGTGGTTTCTAAATCTACAACTAAAAAATATTTTAATCACAATTTTCTTAACCACAGTTAAGACTAACATATTAATAGTGGTTTTGGACAAAACTACAATGAAGACTTCTCCTAATTACAGTTTTTAAAAAACAGCAGTCAGGACACAAAATTAAAAAAAAAATTCCTAATTTATCTTCTGCTTCCCTCCTCCCACCAAAACACACCTCCATTTTCATTTCAGTCATAACAGCCCTCTCCCCTAAAAAATTTCTTATACCCCCCACCATGCCATCATGCATGAACCACGTCACTGACGATAGAGAAGGATGATAAGTCTGCCTCTGCCGCTATTCTAGTAGCTCACTATTGCTGGTGCCTTGTTCAAAGTCGCAATTTTCTTTGGTACTATTCTCACTCTGTTATTTGCCTAAAGGTAAGGTATTTTCAATCTTACATTTTAGATCTAGGTTTTATACACCTCATCTCACTAACCTTCTATTGATTTCTTTTTATTTTTCATACTCTTTTATTTCTTGAGCTTCCTTGAGGGTACTAAGGCACTAACTGTCTGTCTCAACTTATTTCTATGTTTGGATCAGAGCTGGCTTTCTCTTTGTTTAGTCTCTTTAGCCTCATCCTTAGGAGCACAATATGTTAATTTCAGGGTTCTACTGACCCAATTTAGGACACGCACTCTCAATGTCTGGATTCTACCTCAATGAAGCTGATGCTCTACTGGGTGCTCTAATGACTCATGTGCCTTAACCCTATATCATTCTCATATTAGGGAGCTCATCTAACTAACTATTAGACCCCTATCTGTTTATCTTTTTGGGCTTAGTTTACTCATCTAATCATGACTAGAGCAAGGCATCTTTTTTTTTTTATAGTTAGTTTCTCAGCTCTTCCTTGCTTCCCTTATCATTGTACCTTTACAATTCTAGGGGTCTATTTAGGGGGGGTTTACTAACCACTACTGGGTGGTTTCCTAGACATGAAGATGTCTTATCTTTCCTTTTTCGATCCAGGGAGAACTCTCACTGAACCTTTCATTCACATATCTTACCGGGAACGATGCTACTAGTCATCTTCCCAGGCTTTAGCTTATGCTCAGCCTAAGCTAGTCATCTCATCGGACCTGTAGCTTACTAACTATCCTTATTCTTTTTCTGGGTCTCTGTTACTAGCTACTCATACTTACTTCTAGGTTTTACCTATGAGGTACACCTTTCTAAGTCATTCACTATGTGCTTCACTGCTAGTAGCTTTATCTCACATTATTTCAAGGTTACACTAGCATTCTATCATTCAGTGTCTCACAGGGTAGCACCCTAGGTTGGAGTCAATGCCTCATAGGCGGGTCTCAACAACCTGATTATTCCTATGTCTAACTTTCTCTATGTTGAGCTCTTTTCTCATTTTCAACTACTAGGCCCACGGACTTTTACGACCTTTCCATAACTATTTACTACTATTTTCTCTATTTATACAGGGGTTCCCGCTCTCTGTGGTTTGTCTAACCCCTTATCAACTCCTTTCTTAAGTTGGCTTGAATGTGACCAATAAGGTATTCATGGTGTTATTCGCTATGACTAACACATCATTCACTGCAGCTAACTTCTGAATTGGTTGCGGCGAGAAACTCTTTGGATTGTCTCGCTGCTTTTATGGAATAATTGGCCACGGCTAAGCAACTGATTGGCGGCAGCTAACAGCCCCCGATTGGCTTATTTTTTTAGGGATCGGATCTTCGTCTTTAGCTACCAACCCAAGCCTCACTGCCTCATCAAGCTAGAGGGTTCTACCTCTTGCTTCGTTCATATATAACTACTTATCATTTTTGGGCAATCGAGCTCTAGGGTGTAGCTTGTAATTCAAACTCCTGGCCTAAGGGAATTAATCTTTTGGGCTCTAAAACTCACTTAGACATTTGGGTGTTATGGCTAGGGGGTGACTCTTTTTCTCACTTCCCCTCAAAACTAGTCCTGTGCAGCTACAATCTCATCTCATATTGTGCTAAATTATTACTTGTCTCTGCATTGAGTAGGATATCTTAGCATGGCCTGAGTATGGCTACCAAGGAGAATTAGGCCTCACATACTCTCTCTAGCAAGCCTTTTCTTATCAACGAGATCATTTCTCATCGTTTATGTCTAGGGCTTGCTACTGATCTCGGTGACCTATCATATTTCATCAAGCTCTAGCCGTCGGATTCCTTAGTTCCGCTCAAGCTTAGCTCTGCTCAAGCTACTCTAGAGGCCACCCTGTCCTGGTGTCCACTAACTATTCCAAAACCATCCTACAGCTTACTCATCATGAATAAAACCATAAACTATACTCATACACCCAACATGTCTTATATAAGACTTTACTTATTCATTCAAGCCTTTACATAGTCCAATTGTTACATCCTCAAGCCAAATCCAATCCAAAAGAGCCTAGAACTTTGCTCTAATACCAATAAATGTAACACCATAGTTTCTTAGCTTTATTCATGCAATTCTTATGTCTCATGCCAAGTATTTCATAAAGAGACAAAGAAAAATAGCCTTAAAAGTGAATATTTTCACATTACGTAGCGTATGAAAATTTCATTCGACGTCACTTGGATCGTGTGAGCTCATACTATGCCCCCTCATATTTAATTACCTTATCACAACTCATTTGTATCATAAAAACATACCTACGACTCATAGAAACCGAAAAGAGGCATGGAGAATGAGTGTTCCTTCTCGCCAGCATTGGCCTCATTTTTGGACAAACTTTGAAAAATCATAACTAAATCTAGAAAAATCAAAATCATGAAATCTTAGTCATTCTGGAAAGCTTAGGATGTCTACTTAAAAATATGTACAAGTCATAACATTTCACACACAGAGTGTTTAACACACGAAATCATCTGGAGGTCGGACTAGGTCCTGATGCTGTCACAATTTACTGATATGAACTTCAAAAATGTCCAATTAATTCCACAAAACTTCAATCCATGAAAATGATACCAATCTGGAAAGATATGTATGTTAACTAGAGAGGAAAAATATCTCCAGATCAGTTCATCAATCCCAACTCTTAGAAATATATGGAACAATATTTCTGGTCAGGCAAGATGACTGATACTGGATAGAAATTTCAAAAATTTGTATCTCTCTCTCTAGACCTCAAAATGAGGTGCTTCCAGTTGGCACAAGTCTTTGTGATGCCTAGTTTCTCTGTATAGAATTTCATGGCAATTAGACATCATTTGAGGCTCGAGTGACAGAAAACATTTTCAGACCATTGTAACAATACATCAGACCAATTCCATAAATTTTTTCAACTTTGAAAAATCATCAAATATTCTGTAGACCTCTGAAAATTATGAACTTTAGCTTCTCAAAAATCTCTCAATGAGACCTAATTGCATGTCAAATTTCAGAGCAAAACCAACTCATTTAGCTAAAAAGTGATATAGTATTCCATAATGGTCAAATTTGGCTCCATATGAGGTACCAAACTTGCCAAATGATCTTCCCTTGGTGTTGGTACCTTTTGGGCAAGTATAAAAGCATATTTAAGACTTGTGTGAGCTGCCCAAATAGTCCTAAATCTCATGCATTTCATTTTGGCCATTCAACCCTCACCTATACACATATTCATCAAACTTTAAATTTTCATTCTATACCCTTACATACTCAAAACATGGGCTAGTGGTCATATATCATAATCATACATCTAAATATCACATAATAGTATATTTACACATGTCTCAACATTCATAGTACATATACAACCTCATATACATGATGAACCATCATTATGGTTCCAAAATCAACCAATCAAGACACAAGGTTGTCAATCTCTCTTCCTCATCGTTGTTAGCTCCCTTCACCATAATTGCTTGGTCCACCTAGCATGTTAGATCATTGGAGAGGAGGGGATGAAATTCAAAGAATTCTAATAGCTCATCTCCCATTCAATCATACATAATATGTGCAAGCAAGCTTTACAAATGCATGCATGGAGAAAATAAAAGCCATAGATATTTTAAAAGCAACCTTGGCATGTGAGTAACTCATACAAATCATTCAAGAGCTCACCAAGTATTTAGATTGGCCTCACACTTCTCATCATGGATTTTGAACTTGCCTCACCCATTTCTTGAGCACTTTAGACTCAACAATACTCTTGGGAGCCCACTTTGCTTTTGGGAGACTTTTTACTTTGTCTCAACCAAGCTCAAGGGTTCTTAGCTCATTCTCACCAAAGGGAAGAGTTTTTGGCCTCTCCACACTCAAGTAAACTCATACAAATATTATGGATTCATTTAAAACATAACATGGCATCAAGGATCATGATATGTAAAGGCATGCTAACATACTTTCTATAGCTTAAAAATACACATATACACATTCTAAAACAAGCTAAACACACATCCATGCATGAGAGAATGGGAAGAGAGCTACCTTATAGACTAACACAAGCCTCCCCTTTCAATTTGTCTTCTCCCTTCTTGATTTCATAATTACAATTAGATGGAAGCGCTTCTCTTGAGCCTAGACACACAAAGAGCATGGAATTACTCTCTCATAATTCAACACTTATTCACAAGCTAGGGGTTTCTTTATAGCAAACCCTATAAAGCATATAAGAAACTAGGAGTTCTTTTTCTCTCTATAATTTCACTAACTCTTCCTCTCTTTCATGCTCTCAAGTTGGTAGAACCAACATACTTAGGGAAAACAAAGAAGTAAAGCTACATGAGTTCTAACCTCCTTCAAGAGTGGTTTTTCACTTTCCCTCTTTTGAACCAAAGCCAAAACCCAACTAATTCAACAACCAAAACCATAGAAAGAGAGGCAAAGAGAGAAGAACAAGATTTTAAGAAGAAAAGCTAGGGAAATCTCAAGTTATACTTACCTTTTTCTTGTTCTCCTTCCTTCTCTACGTGTCTCTCTCTCTCTCCGCCGCCCTTTTCTCTACCTTGGATGAAGCCTAAGTTGGTTAAAAGGAGAAGGAATGAATTAGGACGCTTTAAGAAGTCAAATTCTCTTTTTTCACGCTTTTCTGGACTAACCCTCGCTATAGCGAAGCATAACCCTCGCTATGGCGAGCACATATCAGTCCCAGACCCTTGTTTTCTCTATGGCGTGCGCTACGACAAGCAACTCCCTGGTTTTTGTATGGGATGCTCGCACTCACTATAACTAGAAGTATTTTCGCTATAGCTAGAAGATACTCGCACTATAGCTAGATCATTTCTTGCTATAGCGAACAGGTACATTCGCTATTGTGAACACCGTATTTCGTCCGGATAAACTTCAAAAATAATAACAAATCAAATTAACAAAAATACAAACAAACAAAAAAAAGAACAAAAGAAAGAAAGTAGAAAATTAGGAGAAAATGAAAAAGATTTAAAGTAAAAGCTTTAGAAAACAAAAAAATGATAAAAAAAAAGTCAAAAGAAAAATAAAAAAAGAGAGAAAAAAAACCCAAAGTTGTAAAAAAAATCAATCAAAAATCAAAAAGGAAAAATAAAAAAAGAAAGAAAAAAAGAAAAAGAAAAGAAAAAACAAAAATTTAAAGGATTAAAAAAAAGAAGATTTAGAAAAGAAAAAAGCCCAAGTCCTTTTCCCAGGCCCATTTTCACTAAAGCCTGGCCCAAATTCAAAAAAAGGAATTTGCAACCCACTATTCTTAAGTCTGACCCATTAATTCAGTTACCTAAAAAGAGGCTTTTATCAATAGCCCAAATTAAAAAAAATCAGAAACCCAACTCCCCTAAGCCCATTAACCCAAACTACTGCAACTCAAAAAAAAAAAAGAAAGGAGAAGGAGGGGATGCGAGCCCAACTGCTGAAGCCCAAAACATTCTTTAGATTGGGCCATTGAGCCATATACATAACCCTGCCCAGTTTTTCCTCTTCGGACCCCCCAAATGACACTCGGCTCTGGTAGTCAAACACGCATGCAGACACATAGAATATTGAGACACAAAAATGGAAATGGCAGCAGGGGAGTTGAGGAGCCCAATATCTCAAAGGAACGCGAGAAGGGAGGAAACCAGACAGCGCTTCAGAAGGGTCGCCAGAGAACGAAGTAGAAGGCCTGCAGTGATGGGCTCGAGGCGTGGACCTTCCCTCCGGTCTCTTTCACCATCGAACTGAGAGAGGGTATAACATCGAAATGGAAAAGAAAAAATGGGGATGGAAATCGAGGAAGAAAGAAAAAAGGGGGTCGGCAAGAGGAAAAGGGATTTTCGAATTTGGGTCCAGGGAGAGTTAAACATTGGGGACAAATTGATAAAGCAGAGGAGATCGAGGAGATTGAAAAAAAGGGGTTTTTCAAGGGAGAAGATGGGTTTTTGAAGATAGGGGGTGAGAGAACTGAAAGAGAAACAGAAAGGGAGGAGGAAGAAATTTTCGGATTCAAAAAAAATAGAAGGGGATTCAGAGACTAAGGGAGAGACCGAAATCAAGCGAGAGAGGCAGAGAAAGGAAGAGGGATGAAGAGGATTTGCTGATCGAAAAAGAAGAGACGGAGGCTAAAAAAAAATCGAAAGCACGAAAGACGGAGAGACAGGGACAAATCAAAAAATCGAGGGAAGAAGGAATTTGAAGGAGGAGCCCATTCTTCCCCTGAAATCTCTACAGGTAAGCCACGATTCTAGTTTATTTTCTTATCAAAAGAAACCCTTTGTGATTGCTGATGATGTGAGCTGGGAATGGAAAGGTGAAATACAGAATACTGTGGCTCCTTTGTATCCGAGGACATGCACCATAGGTGTTCGAGGAAATGCCTGATAGAAAGCTGAGTGGTGTCTAATCAATGTAGCTTGGTTTATATTTTGATCTAATGGAAATTGTAGCATCGTGGTGAATGTTTGGTCTTGATCAGAATATAGATAGCCTCATTTCAATGGATTTGACCTTTAATCCGTTGATAAATTTCATCTGGGTATCTATTCATTTCGATGATTCATGTAGGATTTTGCTTTGTTGGATTTGACAATTCTGTTTATTTTGTTCTTGAATCAAGGATTGATTGGTCTTAGGCTTGTTGATATCACTACTGCCTATTAGTTTATGGGTGTTATTTCAATTTCATCTCAATCTTTAATAATCGTTTCGCAATTGTGCATTATTGATATGTGAGTGTCGCTTCTGGTTGATAGATTGAGATAAGGGATGAAAGAATGAAGATGAGTAAATAGGATTTCAAAATTATTGTTTTTCCTCCCTTTATCTCTGACACTATGTAAAATCTGGGCTCATGAAAATTGAGCTTGGTATATCATATGCGAACTTGAAGCTTAAAAGTTTATGCACTTTTATTGAAAGATATTATGGGTTTTTATATCCATGGGGTTGCGTGTTCATTGATTAAATATAGCATTCTTACATAGTCTCTGTGAATACATCCATGCTGCTACCATTCTTTTTGTCTCTTTGCATGAACCTCATGTGAGGGTGAGGAAGGTGAAGAATTGAGGATGCTTACCAAATAGAGCAAAGATCAATAAGGAAGCAAAAGAGATGGCTTTACTGCAGCATATAAAATTTATTGGTTGGCCTTGAGGAGTTAATTGGTTGGAATTTTTTTTATATCCTTGAAATGTATTGATGAGTGATATTTGGCTGGCCAGATACAAGACACACACTACCACCAATCATCATGTATTAGTATGTATTTTTGGCCTTGTTATATTATATTATATTTTTTTAGAATTGTTATGTGAGATCTCATATCTCCTCAGGCATATAGAAATTATCTAAGGCTGTGTGTGACAATAAGTCCCCTCAGTCATCAGATTGCGTCCCAAAGTGTTTTCAAATTCAGGGTTTCGGTAGGCCCATAACACTTGAATGTTGTTTCCAAAGGATTTTCGAAAAAGAGAAAAGAAAGTAAAAAAAAAATTTAGATGTGTACAGTTTTTTAGAAAAATAAAAATGTTTGTTTTTATGAAAGAAAAGGGGTTCAAACAAAAGAAAAAAAAGAGACTTTCAAAGAGTGGAATATGGTTTTTAGAATTATAAAAATATTTAAAGTTCTAAATTTGGGATTAAAAAGAAATTAACTAATTAAATCAAGAAAATCAAAAAAAAAGTGAAACCACTAAAAAAAAAATATAATAATAATAAACTAACAGATCAAATCATCCCAAAGTCAAATATAAAAAAGAATGCTTATTTGGAGAAAAGAGGAAAAGAGAAAAAAGAGAAAAAAAATTAAAATTCAAAATTCAAAATTAAAAAAAAAAAAGAAAGAAAATTTTAATAACATCAAAAATTAAAAAAAAAAAGAGAAAACAAACAAAAAAATTTAAAAATTAAAAAAAAAACAAAGAAAAAGAGAGTAGAAGAGGAGAGAGCAAAATTAATTCAGTTTTTCGCAAATAAAAATGTATCAATCAATCCCCAATTCGTTTAGTTTGCAAAAATCTAAATAATTTTTACTTTCCTCCTCTTTATATAAAAAAAAAGAGGACGAAACATGAAACCAAACAAAAACAAAAAACAAAAAACATTAATTAAAATTAAAAAAAAATAATAAAAAGTGAAAGACAAAAAAAAAAGAAAACACAATGAAAAATTGAAATGCAGGAAACATAAAATTAAATTTGTCTTTAACAAATCAAAATACATCAATCAATTTTAAAACTGGTTTTGATTTGTTGAGGAAAAAACTAATTTTTATTTTCTTTGCCTTTTCGCCAAAAAAAACAAAAAAAAAAGAAACATAAATAAATAAATAGAAAGAGAAACAAAAAAAAAAACAAAACAAATAAAAAATGAAAACACAAAAACAAAAACAAAACATTAACCAACACAGTTTCTAGTCGAACTACGTGGACTTTGATCCCTTGGAAGAGTATGTAGGCTCTAAGCTCTTATCCTAAGTCAAGTCCGCCCTTGTAAATAATCATTTTCTTTTAGTTTTATTTCAATTTCTTTTTCTCTTATTTTAAATTTTATTTCTTTAATTTCCTTTTCTTTTTACTCTTAATTTTATTTCATTTTATTTCTTTACTTCTTATTTTGCCTGTGATTTGTTAAGGAAAATTAAAATAGATTAAATGCCATAGTAATTTTGCACAACTAACTTAGGGTAACTGTTCTTAAAAACGGGTGTAGTGGGGTGCCTAACACCTTCTCTACTCACAATCGACTCTCGAACTCATATCTGATTCGTAGACCATTCTTCAAATTAAAAAGGTTTTTTTAGAATTTTACCTTTTCAAAAAAAAATTAAAATTTTGGTGGCGACTCTACTACTTTAATTTTGATTTCGATCTAGCGCTATGTGGTCGCATTTTCGGGTGTGACAGCTATAACTAGGCCATTTCTCGCTATAGCTAGCAGATTTAGAAAATTTCAAGACTTCGACAAATTTTCAACTTCTTTCTTCTTTTTTTTTCCTCTTTTTTTTTTTTTTTTTTTCTGGTTGTTACATTTAGGGACTCGGGCTATGCATATGGAATCTGAACATTTTCTATTGGGGAGTCCTTTCTGCATGCTTTTCTCATTATTCTAATATTATTGGAATCCCTTTTATTTTTCTTTTATGACTTATCTCATTTTTTAACTAGGATACCTTTCGATTACCGGGGCACTTTGGTGATTGATGCCATTGTTTGCTATGCACTCAAGTCACATTACTACTAGGTTGGCCAGACCCAATATCATGTAACCATTGTTGCAAGCAAACCATAACCTCAAACACTAATACACAAATGCCTCATGACAGAGTTCAAAGCCACTATCGCTTGTATACTATAAGTTTCTCAATAATTTAAAGTACCTCTCGTTTACCTTTTCTATCTGCTCGAAGGGCGTCTATACCAAGGACAAATGTACTTTCTTAAGTACTCAAGCACATTAACTGAATGTCTACTCTTAATCTAATATGTCCTTGGCTTGAACACTGTCATACCTCCTCTTTACAAAATCATCAAATATTCTATAGACTTCCGAAAATTATGAACTTTAGCTTCCCAAAAAGCTCTCAATGAGACCTAATTGCATGTCAAATTTTAGAGCAAGAATAACTCATTTGGCCAAAAAGTGATATAGGGTTCCATAATGGTCAAATTTGGCTCCATATGAGGTACCAAACTTGCCAAATGGTCTTCCCTTAGTATTGGCACCTTTTGGGCAAGTCTAAAAGCATATTTAAGACTTGTGTGAGCTGCCCAAATGGTTCTAAATCTCATGCATCTCATTTTGGCCATTCAACACTCACCTATACACATATTCATCTTGGCAACTCACAAACACAAGCCACAACCTACAATGAGAGCCTGAACCTTTGCTCTGATACTAATAAATGTAACACCATAAATTCTAGCTCGTCTCATGCCTTTCAATGACTTACTATCATGGAGGATGTAGGTTTCTCATAAAAGAACAAGGGAAGATAATGAATATTTTTACGTTGTCTAGCAATTCATTTCAGTGTCACGTGGGTCGTGTGAGCTCATACTATGCCTTCTCATATTTAATTGCATTATTACAACTCATTTGTATTATAAAACCTTACTTACAACTCATGGAAATTGAAAAGAGGCATGGGACATGCATATTCATTTTCGGCCAGGTTTGGCCCCATTTCTGGGTAAATTTTGGAAAATCATAACTAAATCTAAAAAAATCAAAATCATGCAATCTTGGTCATTCTAGAAAGCTTGGGATGTCTACTTCATGGTAAAAATATGTATAGGTGATAACATCCCATACACAGGACATTTGACATATGAATTGGTCTAGAGGTCGAATTGGATCCTGATGCTGTCACAGTTTACTAATATAAAATTCAAAAATATTCAATTAATTCCACAAAAATCCAATCAATGCAAATGATACCAATCTGGAAAGCTATGGATGTTAAATAGAGAGGAAAAATATCTCTAAATCCGTTCATCAAGCCCAACTCCCAAAAATCGATGGATCAATACTTTTGGTCAGGCAAGATGACTGATACTGGACAGAAACTTCAAAAATTCGTATCTCTCTCTCTAGACCTCCAAATGAGGTGCTTCCAGTTGGCACAAGTCACTGTGATTACCTAATTTTTTTGTATAAAATCTAATGGCAATTGGACATCAGTTGAGGCTCAAGTGACAGAAAAAATTTTCAGACCATTGTAACAGTACATCAGACCAATTCCATAAATTATTCAAGAGCTCACCAAGTGTTTAGATTGGCCTCACACTTCTCCTCATGGATTTTGAACTTGCCTCACCCATTTCTTGAGTACTTTGGATTCAACCATATTCTTGGGAGCCCACTTTGCTTTTAAGAGACTCTTTGCTTTATGTCAACCAAACTCAAAGGTTCTTAGCTCATTCTCACCAAAGGGAAGAGTTCTTGGCCTCTCCACACTAAAGCAAACTCATACAAACATCATAGATTCATTTAAAATATAATATGGCATCAAGGATCATGATATGTAAAGGCATGCTAACATACTTTCTATAGCTTGAAAATACACATACACACATTCTAAAATAAGCTAAACACATATCCATGCATGAGAGAAGGGGAAGAAAGCTACCTTATAGACTAACACAAGCTTTCCCTTTCAATTTGTCTTCTCCCTTTTTGATTTCACAATCACAACTAGATAGAAGCACTTCTCTCTAGCTTAGACACACAAAGAGCATGGAAGTACTCTCTCATAACTCAACACTTATTCACAAGCTAGGGGTTTCTTTATAGCAAACCCTACAAAATATATAAGAAACTAGGGGTTCTTTCTCTCTCTAGAATTTCACCAACTCTTCCTCTCTCTCATGCTCTCAAGTTGGTAGAACCAACATACCTAGGGAAAACAAAGAAGTAAAGTTACATGAGTTTTAACCTCCTTCAAGAGTGGTTTTTCACTTTCCCTCTTTTGAACCAAGGCCAAAACCCTACTAATTCAACAACCAAAACCAAAGAAAAAGAGGGCAAAGAGAGAAGAACAAGATTCTAAGAAGAAAAGATAGGGAAATCTTAAGTTATGCTTACCTTTTTCTTGTTCTCCTTCCTTCTCTATGTGTGTCTCTCTCTCCTCCGCCATTTTCTCTGTAACATCTGGTCCCTCCGTAAATGTGAGAAACGCAATGTTCAGTTTCTCCGTAAACGTCAGAAATTTGCCAAATATAAAAGGAAACCCTTGAAATAGAAGGAATTGAGGCCAACTAAAATTATGATAAAATTTTAAATAATGGAAAATGAAGATTTGAGCCTTGAGTTGCCTAAAAATTAAGGCCAAAGTGATTCGATAAATTTATCGAAAGGCCAGTGGCATTTTCGTAAATATGGGCACTTTTTGAAAGACTCACATGAGGGCTTTTTAAATGCAAGTTTTGAGTTCTCCGGGGTTCTCAGAGGCCCCAAAAACCATGGGAAGCCCCGGGACCAGTGAAACTCCTCCGGTGTACTCTTTCTGACGTCGGTTGATTCAGACTTTGACTGATTTGTTCGAAAATGTTTTAGCTCTGATTTGAGTGATTTCAAAGGTATTTTATTAAATTGGAAACCTATTTGTTATGATAGAAAAGACAGTTCTAAAAAAGGAGCTAAAATGTAGGAGAAATGAAAATGCCAAAAATGAGGGACGAAATGGGAATTTTTGGAATTCTTTTGCTTTTAATACACTCTCTTTCTCACGCCCTCCCTTGCCCTCATTTTTCACCATCTTTCTTCTACCCAAAATAGAGAGGAGAATCAGTTCTCTTAGGTGCACAAGAAGGAGCACTCTTGGAGGGAGAAAAAAGCCAAGAAAAGGTAGGAAATTCCATGGAAAATCTAACTTTCTCCTTAGCAAGTCACTTCTCCTCCTTCTCCTACTTATTTCTATGGGTTTGATGGTGCTTTTAAATCTATTTTGAAGGCAGAACAGAGGTGGAATTTTCGGATTTGGTGAGGGGAGGCTAGCCAAGTGAAAAGCAACCAAGAGAAAGCAAGAAAACAAGGTAAAACTTCTATTCTTTGGTAGTTCCTTCCTCCCCCTTCCTCTTGCACGAATTTGGGCACCATGAGCCCAATTTTTAGGGGCTTTTTTCTGCCTAATTTATGGAAGGATTAGAGGTTTTAGATGGCAAGGATAAAGAAGGAACCAATAGAATCAAGAAATGAGCATTATGAGACAAGATATAACCATTAGGGATCCAAATGCTCCCTTGCAAATATGATTTTATATGAATGTTCTTAGACTTAATTGAACGTTTAAACATGCTCCTAAGACCCCTAGAGAGCTTCCCACATGCACCTCCCATCCAAGAAAGCAAAGAAATTGCATGAAAAATTAATGAACTCTAAGTAGAAAAAGTGTAGTGCATTTGAAGGGATTGTAAAAACTGATTTGATTCATACATTCCCTAACTTATATGAGTGTTTGATTGAGATCCTAAGACCTTTAAGAAGCCTCCCAAGTGTGTCTCCCATCAAGGAAAAATCAAGAAGGCCATGAACTCTTCTTCCCCCCATAGTCTCAGCCTAGGCAAGTTCTTATAGCTAGGGAGAGTTTTAAATTTTTCTAACACTATTCTTGAGTCATATGTGATGAGTGAAGATGAGTAGAGGCCTTAGAAAAAATTTAAAACTCAAAGAAAGTGAATTGGTGCCATAGGTTCCATATTAGGACCTAAAGAAGTAACATGATGCTAGGCCCTTTGTTTTAATGATATGATGACTCCAAAAGGTTTAAAAGGAGTCAAGAATCATAATTGAAAAGAAAGAATGAGGCCTAGAAGTCATTTGATGGGTGTTGCTTCATTAAGTGTGATTATGGACCATAATGGAGCCTATAGAGCAATCTAGTGTTTTATCAAGTGATGTAGCCTTAGAATATGTTTTATAGACCTAATTGGCTCCCATAAATTGTATCTAGGCCAAGAGAGATTATCTCCACCAAATTATGGGTGTGTGGCCGAAAGAGGAGGCTTGAAAGCTAAGGAAAAAGTGTGTGAAATTGTGCAAAGTAGCTCACTCCACCTTCTCTCATGTATGGATATGTGTCTAGCTTGTTTTAGAATGTATGTATGTGTATTTTTAAGCTTTGAAAAGTATGCTAGCATGCCTTTATATGCCATGATGCTTGATGCTATGTTATGTTTTCAAATGATTACATGATGTTTGTGTGAACTTTCTTGAGTGTGGAAAGGCCAAGAACTCTTCCCTTTGGTGAGGATTAGCCAAAAACCCTTGAGCTTGGTTGAGACAAAGTAAAGAGTCTCCCAAAAGCAAAGTGGACTCCTAAGAGTATGGTTGAGTCCAAAGTGCTTAAAGAATGGGTGAGGTAAGTCCAAAATCCATGAGGAGAAGTGTGAGACCAATCCAAACACTTAGTGAGCTCTTGAATGTCTTGCATGATTGATTCACATGCCAAAGTTGCTTTAAAATGCCTATGATTTCTACTTTCTCCATGCATGCATATATGAAACTTGCTTGCACATATTATGTGTGATGGAATGGGAGATGAGCTATTGGGATTCTTTGAATCTCATCCCCTCCTCTCCAATGATCTAACATGCTAGGTGGACCAAGTAACTATGGTGAAGGGAGCCAACATCAATGAAGAAGGAAGAATGACAAGTCTATGTCTAGCTTTAGCCATTTTAAAACCATAATTGTGTTTCTTGATGTATATGTTGTTGTAAATGTACCATGACCCTTGAGACACATGTAAATATAATATTATATGATGTTTAAATGTATGAATATGATGTATGACTTCTAGCCTACATTTTGAGCATGAGATGCCAAATTATGCAATATGAAAGTATGATGGAAGTGTTCATAAATGTGGGTTGAATGGCCAAAATGAGATGCATGAGGTTTGGGACCATTTGTGCAACTCACACAAGTCTTAAATGTACTTTTAGACTTGCCCAAAAGGTGCTAAGACCAAGGGAAATCCATTTGGCAATTTTGGTACCCAATATGGAGTGAAAATTGACCATAATGGAATCCTATGCCATTTTTTGGCCAAATGAGTTAGTCTTGCCCTGAAACTTGGCATGCAATTAGGTCTCATTAAGAGATTTTTGAGAAGCTAAAGATCATAATTTTCAGAGACCTAGAGAATATTGGAGGAATTTTCAAATTTGAAAATTTTCATGGATTCTGGTATGGGTACTATTCATACTGGCAGTTTTGAATTCTGTGTCACCTAATGGCCAAATGGTGTCCAATGCTTATGAAATTTTACATGCATAAACTAGAGGTCATAAGATTTCTGTGACCACCAAGATCACCTCATTTGGAGGTCTGAGAAGTGAGTTATGCATGTTTGAAGTTAACTGTCAGCATCAGTAGTGCCCCATGAGTCTGGTTACTATTTCATAGGGTCTAGCTGACTAAACGTATCTATTTCATTCTGGAATTATTTTTAGTATCAATTTAACATTTGTAGCTTTCCAGAATAACTGAATGTGTTGAATTCAATTTTTATAGAATTAGTTATGAATTTCAGAAATTTGTATCAGTAAATTGAACAACAGCCCAGACAACCAACGACTCTATAGATTTTTGGATGTCAAACGTCCTGTGGGATGGATTTTATGACCTGGGCATATTTTTAGTGTGAATTAGACATCTTAAGGTTTCCAGAATTACCAAGATTGCATGTTTTTTATTTTTCTATATTTAGTTATGATTTTCCAAAGTTTGTGACAGAAAAGAGGAAATCTTGGCTGAAAATGCAAACACAGATTTCATATGCTCCTTTGCTTTCCACGAGTTGTAGGCCAAATTTGATGATGGAAATGAGTTATATTCATGTGTTTAAGTATGAGAAAGTGATAAATGCTTTCATATGGCTTACGAGACTCCAAAAGAAAAATTTTACCTGTAGAGAAATGTATTTTTATTCATAACTCCCTATGCCACTATATTGTTTCCATAGAACAAACATAAGATGAGGCATGGGAATTATATGAATTGAGTCCTAGAAGTATGGTGTTGCATTTATTGATATCAGAGCAAAGTTCCAGGCTCTCTCGGATTGGATTTGGCTTAAGGATGTAGTAATAGAGCTATGTAAAAGGATTGAATGGATAGGTAGAGCCTTGTATGAGGATTGTTGGGTGTATGAGTATAGTTTGTGGCTTTATTCATGATGAGTAAGTTGTAGAATGGTCTTGGAATAGTTAGTGGACACCGGGACAGGGTAGCCTCTAGAGTAGCTTGAGCAGAGCTAAGGGATCCAACGGTTAGAGCTTGATGAGATATGATAGCTCGCTGGGATCAGTGGCAAGCCCTAGACATAAACGATGAGAAATGATTTCATTAACATAAAAAGGCTTGCTAGAGAGAGTGTGTGAGGTCTAATCCTCCCTGGTAGTCATACTCAGGCCATTCCAAGATGTCTCGCTTAATGTAGAGACAATTAGGATGCAGGGCGGTATAAGATGAGACTGCGGCTGCACAGGACCAGTGTAGAGGGGAATACGAAAGAGAATTATCCCCTAGCCATAATACCTAAATGTCTAGATAAATTTCAAAAACAAAAAGCTAATTCCCTTAGGCCAGAGGTTAAGTTACAAGCTACACCCTAGAGCTCGATTGCCCAGAAATGATAAGTAGTTATGTATGAACAAAGTATGAGGTAGAACCCTCTAACTTGATAAGGCAGTGAGGCTTGGGTTGGTAGCTAAATATGAAAATCCAATCCCTAGAAAATAAGCCAATTAGAGGCCGTTAGCCACGGCCAATTATTTCATAGAAACAGCGAGGCAATCTAGAGAATTCCTCATCGCGGCCAATTAAGAAGTTAGCTATAACCAATACTTAAACAGAAGAACTAGAGTGACCCTGAGGTTGATTAGCTGCGGCGAATGATATGTTAGCCGCGGCGAATAGCACTATAAATGCCTTGTTGGTCATATTCAGGCCAACTTAAGAAAGGAGTTGATAAGGGGTCAGATAACCCATAGAGAGTGGGAACCCCTAGTATAAATAGAGAAAAGAGTAATGAATGATTACAAAAGATTAGTAAGAAATCCGTGGGCCTAATAAATGAGACTGAGGAAAGAGCTCAACACAAAAAAAGTTAGACACAGGGATGATGAGGTTGTTGAGAACCACTTTTAAGGTGTTGACTCCAACCTAAGATGCTACCCTATGAGACACTGAATGATAAAATGCTAGTATAGCCTTGAAATAATGTGAGATAAGGCTACTAGCAATGAGGCACATAGTGAGTGTCCTAGAAGGTGTACCTCATAGGTAACACCTAGAAGTAAGTATAAGTAACCAGTAATAGAGACTCAGAAAAGAATGAGAATAGTTAGTAAGCTACAGGTCCGATGAGATGGCTAGTCTAGGATGAGCGTAAGCTAAAACCTAGGGGAGATGACCAGTAGCATCGTTCTAGGTGAGATATGTAAGTGAAATGCTTAATGAAAGTTCCCCCTGGATCAAGAAAGAAAAGATGAGACACCCTGAGTCAGAGAAACTACCCAGTAGTGATTAGTAAATTCCCCTAAATAGACCCCCCTGAGTCATAAAGCATAGTGATAAAGGAAACGAGGAAGAACTGAGAAACTAGTCATAGAAAAGATACCCTCGCTTTAATAATGATTAAATGAGTAAGTTAAGCCCTATAAAGTAAATAGATAGGGGTCTGATAGTTAGTTAGACGAACTCCTTAATATGAGAATGATATAGGGTTAAGGCACGTGAGTGATTAGAGCACCCAGTAGAGCATGAGTTCTCAATAAGATAGAATTCGGACATTGAGAGTACATGTTCTGGATTGGGTTAGTAAAACCCTAAAAATAATATATTGTGCTCCTAGGGATGAGACTAAAGAGGCTAAACAGAGAGAAAGCCCAACTCTAATCTGAACGTAGAAATGAGTTGAGACAACAGCTAATGCCTTCGTACTCTCAGAAAAGCTCGAGAGAGCTAGAGACCGCCTCAAAAGGCGAGCCTTGTGTTACATAGAGAAAGAGTGTAAGCCGAGAGCGCCATAGAATGAAATTCCTAGGGCTTATATGAAATAGGATTCTTTTTACTAAGGGATGGTCTAGTTAGAAGCAAAGTAAGAGTATGAGCGAAAAATAGACCCCCTTGATATTACAGAGAGTGAATAAATGGAGGAACCCCAGAAAAATGCAGGTGCTCTCGAGCATAGAAAAACCTAAACTGGCAACAGAAATAGCCAGTAGTAAAACATCTTTTTACCTAAGTAAGAGGATAAGAAAGGTAGGAGAAAGAAAATATGACAGTGTTCAAGCCGAGAACATCTTAGATTAAGAATAGATATTCAGTTAATGTGCTTGAGCACTTCAGAAAGCACACTTGTTCTTGGCATAGATGCCCTTCTAGCATGATATTGCCCAAAGTAAAAATAGCTGGATAATACAGAGAGATCTTGTGATGTAGTAAAAGAAGAATCCTACTTTTTCGAAGCATTCTATGAGAATAGGGCTAATAGAAAAGGTAAAAAAGAGAGGTACTTTAGATTATTGGGAGACTTGTACTATACAGGCGCTAGTAGTCTTGAGCTCAATCATGAGGCGCTTGTGTATTAGTGTTTGATGAGATAGTTTGCTTGCAATAATGGTTACATGATAGTAGGCCTGATCAACCTAATAGTAATGTGACTTGAGTGCGTAGCAAATGATGACATCACTCACCAAAGTGTCCCGGTAATTGAAGAGTATCCTAGTTAGTTAAAGAATGAGATGAGTCAGAGAAGAAAGGTAAAGGGATTCTAAGAATACTAAAACAGTAAGAAAATTATGTAGAAAGGAATCCCTAGTAGAGAATGTCTAGATTTAGTATGCATAGCTTGAGTCCCTTATAATATATGTAAATGAAATGAGAAGGGACCAGTGCATAGCCTCTCTCTTGCCAGAAATGTTAGCCACAGTCAGTGTGTAAGATGCCCTAGTACTAAAGCACTTAAAAGCAGAATGTGGGCATAGTTAGAAACTGCAGGATATGAGAGGAAGACTAGAATGAGTACATGTAAAGTAAGTAAGTTAATAGAGTAAGAAAAGAAAGCCCAAATAAGAAAGGGGTTGAAGTGGGAATCTGAGGATCCTATGAGGAGTGAGGAGCGAAAATGTAAAATGCTCCCTAGTATCAGAATGATGGGATCTTAGAGAATCAGATGACATATAATCCACTTCGCACGAAGAGTATGATGTACCTCTTAGTTTAGCCTCAGTTATTATGAGCGATGGTTATTGGACTTAGTGAGCATGTATTTTACTGTCAGATACAGTAATCTTAGGCTTTGACGTCTCCTAGAGATAGAT
The DNA here is from genome assembly GCA_026724425.1 of Erythrophleum ivorense. Taxonomy (NCBI): domain Eukaryota; kingdom Viridiplantae; phylum Streptophyta; class Magnoliopsida; order Fabales; family Fabaceae; genus Erythrophleum; species Erythrophleum ivorense. The sequence goes on from JAIUCV010001488.1 coordinate 68,551, forward strand.
CGCAGTAGATCCCAGTATAGTATAGCGGGTTGCAGTAGACCCTAGCAGGGCTCTGAGAGGTCGTAGTAGACCTAGAGGTCATAGTAGATCCCACAAAGTTACAGAGAGCCCTAGCCACATCATGATAGTTCTCTGGTGAGATGACAGCCTGAAATAGTTTTACAAAGCAGTTAGTCTCAGAGACCAGTACAGTTTCAACTAACTTTTGTCTCAGAGATTACAGACCTCCTGAGTCTGGTAGACCGTTGCCATAGAGACATGAAGGCTTTACTCAGACAATTAGACCACTGACTAGCTCCCTTTAGTAATGAGCATAGTGTATGGGATGAGGAAAGTAAGAAATTAGCTTTCCAAAGTTAGAGTTAGATGAACCACTACCTAACAGGCAGTAGCCCTGACTGAGAGATAGAGAGATCCCCTACATATTAGCTTATGTATTAAGAAAAGAGTCAGGTGTAGTTTTACATAAGGTAAGTGGTACTATATATCTCTAGTGAGTAAAACTGTGAGAATAGCTAGTATCCCAGCAGAACTCAACAGTAGTTAGTGGTAGTAGCTCTTCGGTGCCAATATGAGACACACATGTTAGGCTTATCAGTATTGGAATGAGGGACTATAAAATGCCACTGTAAGTGAACAAAGAAAGTGAGAAAAAGTCCTAGCCTACAAAGGCAGATATAGTAATAAACAAAAAAACTAGGATTATTAAAAGCAGAAACTCCTCAAAGAAGCTGTAATCCCAGTAAGTAGTTGCGATATGAGGCTTGTGACAGTAAGAGATATGAATTGTAATCATGGGATGAGCTAGTAAGAAAGAATGTAAAAACGAACAGTGGACAATATACTTCAAAATAGTAAATAGACAAAAACCTCTGATAGTTCTAATGATCACAAAAGATGATGAGATGTTATGAGAAGCCATTTAGAGAGGATATGAGAGACGTGATATGAAATGAGTTCCCTCCCTAGATGTATAAATGAGTCCACTAAAAGAAATGTTAACTCCTATGAACGGGTTAAGACTAACCCAATATAATTAGTAAGCTCTCCCAAAATAGGCCTCTAAAGCTAGAAATTTTCTTTCCTTTAGGAGAAATAACTAGCTAGTATTTTATAGCAATAAAACTCTTATTAAGAACTAGCAATGAAAAATCCCCTGGCTACAAGAAAATTCGAAAGAATGAAATCGCTAAAAAAGCGTATAGAGCCAGGAAGAAGAGAAAGAAAGGAACAGTTAGACAGAATATAAAACAGTAAGAGAAAGTGTACTCCTAAATTTTGAGGATGAAATTTATTTAAGGGGAGGAGAAATGTAACATTCGGTCCCTCCGTAAACATGAGAAACACAATGTTTGGTTTCTCCGTAAACGTTAAAAATGGGCCAAAAATGGGCCAGTGGCATTTTTGTAAATATGGGCACTTTTTGAAAGACTCACAGGAGGGCTTTTTAAATGAAAGTTTTGAGTTCTCCAGGGTTCTCAGAGGCCCCAAAAACCATGGGAAGCCCCGGGATCAGTGAAGTCCCTCCGGTGTACTCTTTCCGATGTCGGTTGACTTAGACTTTGACCAGTTTGTTCGGGAAAGTTTTAGCTCTGATTTGAGTGATTCCAAAGGCATTTTATTAAATTGGGAACCTATTTGTTATGATGGAAAAGACGGTTCTCAAAAAGGAGCTAAAACGAAGGAGAAACGAAAATGCCAAAAATGAGGGACGAAATGGGAATTTTTAGAATTCTTTTGCTTTTAATACACTCTCTTTCTCACGCCCTCCCTTGCCCTCATTTTTCACCATATTTCTTCTGCCCAAAATAGAGAGGAGAATCATTTCTCTTAGGTGCACAAGAAGGAGCACTCTTGGAGGGAGAAAAAAGCCAAGAAAAGGTAGAAAATTCCATGGAAAATCTAACTTTTTCCTTAGCAAGTCACTTCTCCTCCTTCTCCTCGTTATTTCTATGGGTTTGATGGTGCTTTTAAATCTATTTTGAAGGCAGAACAAAGGTGGAATTTTCGGATTTGGTGAGGGGAGGCTAGCCAAGTGAAAAGCAACCAAGAGAAAGCAAGAAAACAAGGTAAAACTTCTATTCTTTGGTAGTTCCTTCCTCCCCCTTCCTCTTGCACGAATTTGGGCACCATGAGCCCAATTTTTAGGGGCTGTTTTCTGCCTAATTTATGGAAGGATTAGAGGTTTTAGATGGTAAGGATTAAGAAGGAACCAATAGAATCAAAAAATGAGCATTAGAAGACAAGATAGAACCATTAGGGATCCAAATGCTCCCTTGCAAATATGATTTTATATGAATATTCTTAGACTTAATTGAATGTTTAAACATGTTCTTAAGACCCATAGAGAGCTTCCCACATGCATCTCCCATCCAAGAAAGCAAAGAAATTGCAAGAAAAATTAATAAACTCTAAGTAGAAAAAGTATAGTGTATTTGAAGGGATTGTAAAAATTGATTTGATTCATGCATTCCCTAGCTTATATGAGTGTTTGATTGAGCTCCTAAGACCTCTAAGAAGCCTCCCAAGTGTGTCTCCCATCAAGGAAAAATCAAGAAGGCCATGAACTCTTCTTCCCCCCATAGTCTCGGCCTAGGCAAGTTCCAATAGCTAGGGAGATTTTTAAATTTTTCTAAGGCTATTCTTGAGTCATATGTGATGAGTGAAGATGAGTAGAGGCCTTAGAAAAAATTTAGAACTCAAAGAAAGTGAATTGGTGCCATAGGTTCCATATTAGGACCTAAAGAAACAACATGATGCTAGGCCCTTTGTTTTAATGATGTGATGACTCCAAAAGGTTTAAAAGGAGTCAAGAATCATAATTGAAAAGAAAGAATGAGGCCTAGAAGTCATTTGATGGGTGTTGCTCCATTAAGTGTGATTATGGACCATAATGGAGCCTATAGAGCAATCTAGTGTTTTATCAAGTGATGTAACTTTAGAATATGTTTCATGGACCTAATTGGCTCCCATAAATTGTATCTAGGCCAAGAGAGATTATCTCCACCAAATTGTGGGTGTGTGGCCGAAAGAGGAGGCTTGAAAGCTAAGGAAAAAATGTGTGAAATTGTGCAAAGTAGCTCACTCCACCTTCTCTCATGTATGGATATGTGTCTAGCTTGTTTTAGAATGTATGTATGTGTATTTTCAAGCTTTGAAAAGTATGCTAGCATGCCTTTATATGCCACAATTCTTGATGCTATGTTATGTTTTCAAATGATTACATGATGTTTGTGTGAGCTTGCTTGAGTGTGGAAAGGCAAGAGACTCTTCCCTTTGGTGAGGATGAGCCAAAAACCCTTGAGCTTGGTTGAGACAAAGTAAAGAGTCTCCCAAAAGCAAAGTAGGCTCCTAAGAGTATGGTTGAGTCCAAAGTGCTTAAAGAATGGGTGAGGTAAGTCCAAAATCCATGAGGAGAAGTGTGAGACTAATCCAAACACTTAGTGAGCTCTTGAATGTCTTGCATGATTGATTCACATGCCAAAGTTGCTTTAAAATGCCTATGATTTCTACTTTCTCCATGCATGCATATATGAAACTTGCTTGCACATATTATGTGTGATGGAATGGGGGATGAGTTATTGGGATTCTTTGAATCTCATCCCCTCCTCTCCAATGATCTAACATGCTAGGTGGACCAAGTAACTATGGTGAAGGGAGCCAACATCAATGAAGAAGGAAGAATGACAAGTCTATGTCTAGCTTTAGCCATTTTAAAACCATAATTGTGTTTCTTGATGTATATGTTGTTGTAAATGTACCATGACCCTTGAGACACATGTAAATATAATATTATATGATGTTTAAATGTATGAATATGACGTATGACTTCTAGCCTACATTTTGAGCATGAGATGCCAAATTATGCAATATGAAAGTATGATGGAAGTGTACATAAATGTGGGTTGAATGGCCAAAATGAGATGCATGAGGTTTGGGACCATTTGTGTAGCTCACACAAGTCTTAAATGTACTTTTAGACTTGCCCAAAAGGTGCTAAGACCAAGGGAAATCCATTTGGCAATTTTGGTACCCAATATGGAGTGAAAATTGACCATAATGGAATCCTATGCCATTTTTTGGCCAAATGAGTTAGTCTTGCCCTGAAACTTGGCATGCAATTAGGTCTCATTAAGAGATTTTTGGGAAGCTAAGGATCATAATTTTCGGAGACCAAGAGAATATTGGAGGAATTTTCAAAGTTGGGATTTTTCATGGATTTTGGTATAGGTACTGTTCATACTGGCAATTTTGAATTCTGTGCCACCCAATGGCCAAATGGTGTCCAATGCTTATGAAATTTTACATGCATAAACTAGAGGTCATAATATTTTTGTGGCCACCGAGATCACCTCATTTGGAGGACTGAGCAGTGAGTTACCCATGTTTGAAGTTAACTATCAGCATCATAAACCCCCCATGAGTCCGGTTATTGTTTCATAGGGTCCAGCTGACTAAAAGTACTTGTTTCATTCTAGAATTATTTTTAGTATCAATTTAACATTTGTAGCTTTCCAGAATGACTGAATGTGTGTGATTTCTATTTTTATAGAATTAGTTATGAATTTCAGAAATTTGTATCAATAAACTGAACAACAGCCCCGACAGCTAGCGACTCTGTAGATTTTCTGATGTCAAACGTCCTGTGGGATGGATTTTATGACTTGGGCATATTTTTAGTGTGAAGTAGACATACTAAGGTTTCCAGAATGACCAAGATTGCATGTTTTTGAGTTTTCTAGATTTAGTTATGATTTTCTAAAATTTGTGACAGAAAAGAGGAAATCCTGGCCGAAAATGCAAACACGGATTTCATATGCTCCTTTGCTTTCCACGAGTTGTAGGCCAAATTTGATGATGGAAATGAGTTATATTCATGTGTTTAAGTATGAGAAAGTGATAGATGCTTTCATATGGCCTACAGGACTTCGGAAGAAAAATTTTACCTGTAGAGAAATGCGTTTTTATTCATAACTCCCTATGCCACTATATTGTTTCCATAGAATAAACATAAGATGAGGCATGGGAATTGTATGAATTGAGTCCTAAAAGTGTAGTTTACATTCTTTGCCTTGCATGAAGCCTAAGTCAGTTAAAAGGAGAAGGAGTGAATTGGGATACTTTAAGAAGTCAAATTCTCTTTTTTCACGCTTTTCCGGACTAACCCTCGCTATAGCGAAGCATAACCCTCGCTACGGCGAGCACATATCAGTCCCAAACCCCTATTTTCGCTATAGCACATTACGGCGAGCAACTCCCTAATTTTTGTATGGGATGCCCGCACTCGCTATAGCTAGAAGCATTTTCGCTATAGCTAGAAGGCACTCGCGCTATAGTTAGACCATTTCTCGCTATAGCGAACAGGTACATTCATTATAGTTAGGCCATTTCTTGCTCTAGCTAGCAGACTTAGAAAATTTTAGGACTTCAAAAATTTTTTAGCTTCTTTCTTCTTCTTCTTTTTTTCTCTTTCTTTTTGGTTGTTACTTTTCCACCCTCCTTAAAAGAAATTTCGTCCTCAAAATTTAAATAACATACCTCATGGGAAGCAATTACATACCCAAGAAGGTAGAGATCATTCTCTTACTCTTTTATATTCTGGCTAATTGTTCTTTTTTTTCCCTTCTTCTTGACTCCATATGCTTGTCTCTCTAGTTTTGCCTGTTTCAGTTTTCTCTCAGCCAGGAAATTTTTTCATTGCTAGTTCTTAATAAGGGCTCTATAGCTATAAAATACTAACCAATTTTTTTTCATAAGGGAAAGAAATTTCTAACTCTAGAGGCCTATCCTAGGAAAGCTTACTAATCATATAGGGTCAATGTTAACTCGTTCGCAGGATTAACGTTTCTTTCAGTGGACTCATTTACATATCTCGGGAGGTAACTTATTTCATATCACATCTCTCGTATCCTCTCTGAATGGCTTCTCATAACATCTCATCATATCTTTTCTGATCATTAGAGTCATCAGAGGTTTTTTTGTCTACTATTTTGAAGTATATTGTCTACTGTTCATCTCTGCATTCTTTCTTACTAGCTCATCCCATGATTACGATTCACATTTCTTTCTGTCACTAGTCTCGTATCACAATTGCTTACTGGGATTATAGCTCCTTTAAGGAGTTCCTACTTTTAATGATCTTAGTTTCTCTGTTTATTACTATATCTGTCTCTGTAGGCAGGGACTTTTTCTCACTTTCTTTACTCATTTATAGTGGCATTTTATAGTCCTTCAATTCAATATTGATTGGTCTAACCTGTGTGTCTTATATTGGTACCGAAGAGCTACTATCACTGACTACTGCTGAGTTCTGCTGGGATGCTAGCTATTTTCACAGTTTTACTCATTGGAGATATACTGTACCACTTACCTTATATAAAACTGCACCTGACCTTTTCCTGAATACATAAGCTAGCATATGGGGATCTCTCTATCTCTCAGTCAGGGCTACTATCTGCTAGGTAGTGGTTCATCTGGCTCTAACTTTGGAAAGCTAATTTCTTGTTTTCTTCATCCCATACATTATGCTCATCTCTAAAGAGACCTAGTCAATGGTCTAACTGTCTGAGTAAAGCCTTTAGGTCTCTATGCCAACAGTCTACCAGACTCAAGAGGTCTATAGTCTCTAAGACAAACTGCTTTGTAAAACTATCGCAGGCTGTCATCTCTACCAGAGATCTATCATGCTGTGGCTAGGGCTCTCTATAACTCTATGGGATCTACTGTGACCCCTGGGTCTACTGCAACCTTTCAGAGCCCTGCTAGGATCTGTTGCAACCTGCTATGATATGCTAGGATCTACTGCGATCCATCTCTGGGAGATATCAAAGCCTAAGATCACTGTATTTGACAGTAAAATACCTACTCACTAAGTTTGGTTACCATTGCTCATAATAGCTGAGGCTAAACTCAGAAGTACATCATGCTCTTCGTGCAAAGTGGGTTCTATGTCATCTGATTCTCTAGGATCCCATCATACTGATACTAGGGAGCATTTTAATTTTCACTCATCACTTCTCATAGGATCCTTAGATTCCCACTTCAACTCCTTTTTGCTTAGGCTTTCTTTTCTTACTCTATTGACTTGCTCACTTTACATATACTCGTTCTAGCCCTCCTCTCATATCCGACAGTTTCTAACTATGCCCACATTCTGCTTTTAAGTGCTTTGGCACTAGGGCATTTCACACATTGAGTGTGGTTAACATCTCTGGCAGGAAAGAGGCATGGTAACTATTATTATAGGCAAACTCCGCTAGAGGCAAGTATGTATCCCAGTTCCCTTTCATTTCTAGCACACACGCTCTTAACATGTCTTCTAGGGTTTGGATAGTTCTCTCTGTCTGTCCATCCGTCTGAGGCTGGTAGGCCGTGCTGAATCTAAGTCGGGTGCCTAGAGCATCCTATAATGATCTCTAAAAATTTGATGTGAATTTGGGATCTCTATCTGATACTATGCTCTTAGGCACACCATGCAGTCTAACTATCTCCCTAATGTACAGTTGGGCTAACTTATCTAGGGTATAAGTGGCTTTTATAGGTAAAAAATGTGCTGACTTTGTTAACTTATCCATTATTACCCATATTACATCATATCCCGATGATATCCTGGGTAAACCCATGACAATCTATAGCTATGCTATCCCATTTCCACTCTGAGATATCTAGGGGTTGAAGTAACCCAACTGGTTTCTGATGTTCTATTTTTACTCTCTGGCATACTAGACATCGGGAGATATACTCTGCTATGTCTATTTTCATCCCGGCCCACCAGAACAGTTTCTTCAAATCCTGGTGTATTTTATTAATTGTAAAGTCTTACATCGGATAGGAAGGTCCTGAGCTAAGGCCTTATAAGTGGAAGCGAAGCTCTCCCCACTAACGACACACTTTTCCTGTGAACTAAGTGGGAAGGGACAAATTCCATTGAATCGGGAAGGCAAGGTCAAAGACCTACGAACTAGGAAGGCCGGGACAATACAATTGGAGGCTCTGTAAGTGTGTTGGTATCAAAGTCAGCCTAGCCACATGTGCAACCCGAGGACGGGTTGGCCCCAAGGAGGGTGGATTGTAAAGTCTCACATCGGATAGGAAGATCCTGAGCTAAGGCCTTATAAGTGGAAACAAAGCTCTCCCCACCAACGACGGGCTTTTCTCGTGAGCTGAGCGAGAAGGGACAAATCCCACTGAACCGGGAAGGCAAGGTCAAAGACCCACGAACCGGGAAGGCCAGGACAATACCGTTGGAGGCTCTGTAAGTGTGTAAACTTCAAAAATTCGTATCTCTCTCTCTAGACCTCCAAATGAGGTGCTTCTAGTTGGCGCAAGTCACTGTGATTGCCTAGTTTCTCTGTATAAAATTTCATAGCAATTGGACATCATTTGAGGCTCAAGTGACAAAATATTTTCGGACTATTGTAACAGTACATCAGACTAATTCCATAAATTTTGTCAACTTTAAAAAATCATCAAATATTCTGTAGACCTCTGAAAATTATGAACTTTAACTTCCCAAAAAGATCTTAATGAGACCTAATTGCATGTCCAATTCAAGACTAACTCATTTGACCAAAAAGTGACATAGGGTTCCATAATGGTCAAATTTGACTCTGTATGAGGTACCAAACTTGCCAAATGGTCTTCCCTTAGTGTTGGCACTTTTTGGACAAGTTTAAAAGCATATTTAAGATTTGTGTGAGCTGCCCAAATGGTCCTAAATCTCATGCATCTCATTTTGGCTATTTAATCCTCACCTATACACATATTCATCAAACTTTAAATTTTCATTCTATAGCCTTACATACTCAAAACATGGGCTAATGGTCATATATCATAATCATACATCTAAACATCACATAATAGTGTATTTACACATATCTCAATGTTCATAGTACATATACAACCTCATATACATGATGAACCATCATTATGGTTCCAGTGACCAGAAGTACTGTTCCATCGATTTCTAGGAGTTGGGCTTGATGAACTAATCTGAAGATATTTTTTCTCTCTAGTTAACATCCACAGCTTTCTATATTGGTATTATTTACACATATTGAATTTTTTTGGAATTAATTGGACATTTTTGAAGTTCATATCAGTAAATTGTGACAGCATCAGGACCCAATCCGACCTCCAGACCAATTCACGTGTCAAACATCCTGTGTGTGGGATGTTATCACCTATACATATTTTTATCATGAAGTAGACATCCCAAGATTTCTAGAATGACCAAGATTGTGTGTTTTTTATTTGTTTAGATTTAGTTATGATTTTTCAAAATTTTCCCAGAAATGGGGCCAAGTCTGGCGGAAAATGAATATGCATGTCACATGCCTCTTTTCAGTTTCCATGAGTTGTAAGCAAGGTTTTATGATACAAATGAGTTGTAATAATAAAATTAAATATGAGAAGGCATAGTATGAGCTCACACGGCCCACATGACACCGAAATGAATTGCTAGACAACACAAAAATATTCATTATCTTCCCTTACTCTTTTATGAGAAACCTACATCCTCCATGATAGTAAGTCATTGAAAGGCATGAGATGAGCTAGAATTTATGGTGTTACACCACCAATTATTCACCCACTTCCAACCTACCATCTAGTTATGCCATTCACTGTTTTTCAACTCTATTTCACTATTTTCAGCATAGTTATGTCATTCTCATTTTTAACTATTTGTTTAGGTTTTTCTTCTATGTTCTTTCATTTTTTAAGATTTGATGGGTGATTGTTGGCTAAAGGTTTGTTAAGTTATGTTGGAGTCCTTGATTATTGTTATTTTTCTATTTTTAGTTATTTATAAATCTAATGTAGTAGACTTTTTTTATGACATATGTGAATTTTTAAATGTGGTGTTATTTGATCGTCAATGAGCTTCTTTGAAGAGAACAAGTTTTTAGTGAGTCTAGGTGAAGTCAAATATATACTATAATGTGTAGTAATTGTTAATGTTTTTTTTTTGTCATAAATAGTAATTTTATATTGAAAAACCAAAATTTTAGTTGGGAAAAAAGGTTATAATTAAAGGAGAATAATTTTTATTAACTAAATGAATACTTAAGATTTGAAGAAACTAAGTAAGCACGTGGTAGAAATTTTTACTTGACATGAAATTAAATTATCTCTCCATGAAAATATGTGTTTTATAATGTAGTAAGTAAAGATTTCGAATAACAAATAGGGTATTCCTCTGTACTCATTAAATAGTAACTTAAGGATTTGGTATATATGAGTAGGATTCACACATTTAAGCTTGGTATAAATTTTTAGACTTTACAATTGCTAATAGAAGTGTTAAAGGCAAGATAATATGTCCATGTCCTAAATGCAAGTTGAATAAATGGTAAATTAGAGATATAGTGTATAATCTATTAATTGTCAAACCATTTCCAAGAAGGTACACTGTTTGTGTAACAACCAAAAAATTGCTAAAATTTTCTAAGTTTTGAAATTTTTCTAAGTCTGCTGGCTACAGTCCGGCTATAGCGAATGTACTTGTTTGCTATAGCAAGAAATGACCTAGCTATAGCGAATGTGCCTGTTTGCTATAGTGAGAATGCTTCTAGTTATAGCAAGTTTAGGCATCTCATACAAAAACCAGGGGGTTCCTCGCAATAGCGCACGCTGTAGTGAGAATAAGGGTTTGGGACTGATATATGCTCGCCGTAGCAAGGGTTATTCTTCGCTATAGCGAAGGTTAGTCTTCGCCAAAACAAAGAAAAGGGCTTGAGAGAGGAGAGAGACCAAGAAAAGAAAGGAAGAATAAAGAAAAAGTAAGCAAACTTGAGATTTCCATAGCTCTCTTCCTTACAATTTTATACTTCTCTCTTTGCCCTCTCTTTCTATGATTTTGGTTGTTGAATTAGTTTTGTTTTGAGCTTGGTTCAGAAGAGGGAGAGTGGAGAATAAAAAGGAAGGTGAAGGCAGAAGAGAATCACTCTTGAAACTTATTCTTCTTTACTTTCCTTAAGTGTGTTGATTCTATTAACTTAAGAGCTTGAGAGAGGAAGGAAGTCTAACCTAGAGCAAGTAAAAAATATTTGAATTAGAGTAGGGGAAGTTGAGAAATACAAAAGACCTAGAAGAAGAGTTAATGAAAGTCTAAAGGGGCCCCTAGTTTCTTATATACTTTGTAGGGTTTGCTATGAAGAACCCCCTAACTTTGTGAGTGTTTATTTAAGTTATAAGAAAGTAATTGCATGCTATTTGTTGTGTCTAGGCCTAAAAGAAGTAGCTCCATCTAATTGTAATTGTGAGACCAAGAAAAGAGAAGAGAAATTGAAAGAGAAGGCTTGTGTTAGTTTGTAAAGTAGCTATCCATTCCTTCTTGTTGCATTCTTGGATGTGTAATAGTCATTGTATACTTGTATATGTGCTTGTATTGTGAGACATGCCATTTGATGTTGCCTTGATGTATTGGTACTAATATGCATATGTTTTAGGTTGTGAAAATTACTTCGGTGAGGTAGTGCCTGATGCTCACTAAATTATGACACCGCAAGTGTACGGGTCGCAATCGTAGTACGTGATGAATCAAGGTCGTTCCCTCAGAGAATCAATACAAATTGCAATTAGGCATTAGAGTTCTCATGTTCATTTTAGTTAAATTATCAAATTATAAATGGATTTATGAGAATGATGCAAAAACAAGTAATAAACGATAGTTGTATTGGAATTATGCAATCAAAAACACCTTAGGAATTTTAATCCCCTTTTTATCAAATGTCAATTATTTCCCTTTTAATTAAACAGCTTAAAACAAATTTTATAGTCAAGGTTAAAGTAGATGCAATTGTCTTTCGATCCAATTGAACCCTTATATCCACTCACTCTTGATGTCTCAAGAAGAGGTTAATACTTGATTACGTGCAGACCTTCTTTTGACTACCTAGGGCCCTTGAGAATATTTCTATCTCAAGTGCAAATCAGATTATATCCAATCCTAAGTTGTTTAACCAATGGTCTATAAGCAATTTCCTTCCATCAAAGGTTAATTACTCAATCCACAATCAAACTAAAGGAGGCCACCCAATAGAATGAAATATAATTCAGATTAAACAATACTATTCTCAATAAACTGCAGAATCAACAAGGGAAAATAATCTCTACAGATAAAAGGTTCATAAAATTCCTAAGGATTACAAAATCTAGCCGCTCATGGCTTGAATTCCACAGACAAGTTCAGCAAACATGTTTAATATCATCAACTAAGAAAGGAGATGGAGTAGAAACACCTAATTGGAAGAGAAATCACTAGAATTGACAAATTCCCCGATCAAATTGAAGCTCTCCAACACCTTGGATGTGTTTTCTTCACTCCTAGTCGGCCAGAACTCTCTCCAATTGCTGAATGAATCGAAACCCTAATTCTCCCCGCCTTCTATAGCTTGATAAATAAAACTGTGCGTTTCAGGGTCCGATCTCACTATGGCGAGGAGTGCTTCTCGCTATAGCGAACTCTCTTAGAGTTCTCAGATTTCTTCTTTTCTCGCTACTGCTACGCTATGGCGAGTTTCTCCCTGGAATTTGTATGATTCGCGACTTTGCTGTGGCGAAGTACCTCCCTCGCTATAGCGAAAGTGTGTTTTCACCATAGCGAATTCCATCCTCGCTGTAGCGAGAATGCTTGATCCACTTGTACTTTCTCACTTCTCAGCTTCCTTCTCTTTTCTCAATCCTTTCTTTCTTCTTTTATCTTTCCTGAAATTGAAATCAATCAAAAAGTGAGGCTCAAACTGCTAAAGAAAACACAATAAAACACTTTCTTTATTTTATTTGATTGAATCTATTTTAACTCTAATAATCAAGAAGAAAGCATTTGACTCCCTAATTTTTATCTCAAATATAATCCTTTTATATTATAAATTAGGGAGTTATCAGTGCCAAAAGTCCTTTGTGCTGGGTGAGGTGGAGCCAAAAGTCTCTAGAAATAGGTGAGACAAGGCCAAAAGTCTCAAAACTGAGTGAGACTAAGTCAAAAGTCCCTAAACTAAGGGTGAAGCCAAGCCAAAAGTCCCAAAAATCAGGTAAGGTTAGACCAAAAGTCTCTAAAGCTTATTCTTGGCATTAATATGATATTCATGGCATGTAAATCATGTGTTGTATGACTGTGAATGGTTAGATGCCTACTTGCATACTTTGACTTATTTATATGTCTTGATTGCTTCTTTGAATGAGTGTATGAGCTATTGAAATTCCATGAATCTCACCCCCTTCCTTCTCCCATCTCATATGATTCAAGTGGAGCTCAAGAGCCTAAGAGTGGAGGCCATGAGGCATAGAAGACCTTTGTTTTGACACTTTTGCATAGTTTGATGTATAAGAAAGCCAAAGTTCTTATGTATACATATTTTTTTAAGATGTAAATGTTTAAGCAAGTGTAAAAGTATGTATAAATGATATATGATCCATGTATGGAACTAAAGTAATAAAAAAAATAAGATTTGACCCTTTAATGGCTTATATGTAGTAGTGTACTTTTGCCCGTAGTATGGTGAGTTTAAGATGTGTGTTAGTTTGGATCACTTGGACAATTCATATATGTTGTTTTTATACTTTAAAACTTGCCCAAGAGGTGTTAGAGCATGTAGGAGACCATTTACTCCTATTTTGAACCATTTATGGTGTTAAAACTGCCAAATTTATGAACTTTATCAAAGTATGACCAAATGAACTCTTCTTGATATGAAATTTGGCATGCCTCTAGAGCTTGTTGAGAGCTTCTTGGAAAGATAAAGTAGGTAATACTTAGAGGTCTAGGGAATATTTGGCAAATTGTTGAAATTGGAGAATTTTCTGGTTTTCGCTTGTTCTTGTGTTAATAGGTCCGAAATTAAATCTATGTCATTCATGGACCAAACGGTATCCAATTATCATGAAATTTTATGGGCATAAACTAAACATCTACAGTGACCTATACAAATTGGAAGAACCTGAATTGGAGGTCTATAGAGGGAGAAATAACTTTCTGAAATTTTGTGTTAGCATTAGGGAAACCATCCGACCTTCATTATTATTCCATTAGTTTTCGAGGTCCAAAGGCTACTGAAATTATCTGAACTTATTTTTAACCTCTAGTTAATATTTTTATCTTTCCAAATTGGTATAGTTTGCTCAAATTTGATTTTTTTGGAATTAGTTATGAAGTTTTGAAGTTCATGACAGCAAGCTGCATCAGTACGAGGGACAACCGGACCTCTGTTTCGATGTCAAATATAGTCCAAATGCTGAGATTGTGGTTTAAAATTATTGTAGTGTAAATTTAACACCTAGAGCTTTCTAGAAAGCTATGGTGTGCTTGATTCCCATTTTTCTAGAATTAGTTATGATTTTCCAAAATTATAGCCAAAAATATGACTTTTGGGCCTCTTTTGAGAAATTACATTTTGGGGTTTTTGGTTTCATATCCATGGTTCATAGGTTGTTTTATGCTATGTAAGAGTTTTATAAATGGAGTTTGAGTAGAGTATGTGATTGATGGGTTTACAGGACCCACTGAGTAAATTATGAGCGTTTAAACCCTGATACATAATAGGAAAATGCCACAATTTGCTCTTTTATTTTGGAAATCATATGGAATCAAGCCTAAGCAGAGACTAGTTGAAACTAATACATTATGGTATTACAGTTTGGTTTAGACATAGGGAGACAAGCATACTAGACACTAGCTAAAATTCCTTCATAGTTATATATGATTCAAGATAGGATTGTTACTGATAACTTTATACAAAATATGATTAATGATGCAATTTGGCATCATGCTAATCATGAAAATGTAGGCAAAGTTGAAGTAACATCTTCCCCATCAAATTAAATGTTTGATGATAGTCCAAAGTTCCTAGAGTTAATTAGATATGGACAACAAAACTTGTATGAAGGGTGTGATAGGTATTTGAAATTATCCTTCTTAATCATTAAGTGCCTATTCAAAATAAGTAACAAAGTAATGTTGATGGTACTAGTGTTATTGGCTAAGATGCCCCTAAAGATGCAAAGATTCTAATTTCTTTCTATGAGGCTAAGAAAACCATTACTAAAATTGGGCTTCACTATACTAAAATTCATGCATAACCAATTAATGATTGCATACTATATTAGATGAAGGATGAAAAAAATATATATGTTTGTAAAAAAATGAAATATATTTATATGGAAATCAAAGTGTAAGGATTTGTCCAATGGTGGTAAAAAGGAAAAGAAGTGGCCTACAAAAATTCTATGACAATTTTCACTAAAGCCATAGTTGCAAAATTTGTTTGTCTTCTAAGAATATCAAAAAATGGGAAATCAGAGATAGAATTGTTCTGGTCTTTAATCTATAGCAATTCTATCTCAAATCCATCTCAAAATGGTTATTTTTCTTGGAAAAAATACTAAAATTAGGGGTATAATTTTTTGTCTCAAAATTTTTCATTTCTAATTAAATCACAAATATGTGGTAAAAATACTTTAAAAAAAAAAGAAAATTAGAAATTAGAGGTAAAATTTTTTTTCTTATAATTCCATCTCAGAGTAGTTTTTTTTTTCTTTTCAAAAAGAAAAATAATATTAGAGACAATTTTTGTCTCAAAATTTCAAAATTAAGGACAAAATTTTCTATCTCTAATTCCATTTTAGAATTGTTTTTTCCTAAAAAGATATTAAGATTAGAGACGAATTTCGAAGATAGAATTTTATATCTCAAAATTTTGAAATTATAAATGGAAGTTTTTGCCTCTAATTCTATTTCAAAATGAGTTTTTCTTTTAAAAAAAACTAAGATTGGAGATAAATTTAGGGATGAAATTTTTTGTCTCAAAATTCTAAAATTAGAGACAAAACTATCTTATAATAGTTATTTTTTTATTTATCATTTTTCATATCTAATTTCATTTCTAATTCCATCTCATAACTTTTTTTAAAAAAAATAAAAGAATCAAACTAATTTTGTTCCAAAAATATTATTTTTAAAAATTTCCCCTAATGAATAAATATCAAAGAATCACACTCTAACGACAAAGTATAAAACACAATAAATCTACCATATAGATTCCAAGAATATTTTTGTTATAGGGAGTTGATTAGCCACAAGTAATTGGATTAGCTTAACTAGGTCTAACCTACTCTTGAAAGGCCCATAAGACTTAATAGTTAACATTCATTGAGTTTCATACAAGGAATTAATACAGCAAATTGCTCAAGTAATTTTGAACAAGACAATTCTAGCAAAGCAAATCATCTTGACTGGATGGCTTCTACGACTCCATTAGGCAACTTGATATAACTATCATCATTAGCTCATTGCCCATAAAACTTATGATTAGAGACCTTACAACCTTATTGAATGGAGGACTCATTCACCTATAGATAAGCATCATAAGATCAAGGCTTTACACAAAGTGTTCTCTTAGCTCTTCTCACTAAGCCTAAGGGATATTGTTTTTTTTTTTTCTTTATCTTGCCATTGTATTTTTCTACAAACTCCTTAATACAAGCATGAGGAAAGTAGCCAAGTATATATAATGTTATACTAATTATACAATATTAGTTTAAATTAATTCATGTTGAATATAACATATGATTTTAGTTATGATTCCACTAAAATTATTAAGTTTAAATTAAAATTGAATAAATTAGCCATTTTATTATCTTACTCACTAAACATAAATTTAAAAGTTATCTTTTTCCTATATCACATTATGACCTACAATATTTTCAAAATTTACTAAGACCATTCATTAAATTTTAAAAAGGAATTGTGAAATAGAAAAGATAAAGTGGTAAGTGAATATTGATTCAATTTTTTAAATTAAATTTAGATTAAGAGTAATGAAGATAAACATTAATCTAAAGAAGAAATCACTAAAAAATAAATTATAGTTTAAAAAAGAAATGTTAAATGCATACCAACATTTTAAATATCTAAATAAATTTAAAATTGAGATTAAACATAATGACCTACATGTAAATAGCTATTATCTTGTGAAATAATTCTCTATTTAGATAGCACTATAATATCTCAATGAGGATGTGTAAAAAAATAAATATAATAAAAATAAGAAAAGAAAGATTCCCTATTTGGGAGGCCATAGCATTGCGCTATATGGTGCACTTACATTAGAGGATGCACCTTGTTACCTTTATCCACTATTACTAACTATAGGTTTAAATAGTTATTACCCAGTATTACTAACTATAGGTATAAATAGCTGTTACCTTTATCCACTAATAATAATAGAATTTAGATTCTAGAAATACTTCAAACGAGAAGTGAGGAAAGAGAAAAAAAAATAAAAAATAAGATTCACATTTACCCTCTATATTTCACATAAGTGGATTCCACTTCTCTCTTTTTCTCTTTCCACGATGACAATAGGTAAAACCCTTCAAAAACAAAATTCCTCATCCCATAGCTACAATGCTCGTGCAAATCTTGGCAAAAATTTTAATTCCCCCATCACCCCTTCTAGCATCTTTCGGCTTCCAAATTTTTTTACTTCATTTGTGGTTCTTTAAGCATCCCATTTCACTTTCCTCATTCCTCCTCCCATAGCTTAGTCCTAGCCCATCTTTGTTTTTTGAAAGGACCCAAGCCACCACCAACCAGGGTCACAAAGTCTCCTGTAATTCCTGCTACCTCCCTGGTATCTATTTCTATTTCTCTTCCTTCTTCTCTAACCCTACCCTAACTTTCTATAATTGATTTGCCCAAATTTAATTTGCTCAGTTGGTTTACTTTTTTTAAATTTGATTATTTGTTCTCTCTTTCCAACCTGAAATGTAATGATTTGAAATTTTTTTGTGATTTGAAATTTTCTTGCAATGAATCTACTTGGTATAAGGAAGATGCTTAGAAGTAATGGATACATAGAGGAAGGTTCTCTCTAAAATGCACTCAAGGACTCTTATGCACTAACATCAAAGGATCAATTCTTCAAGGACAACTCATTAGTTTTGGGAAATTTGAATAATACAATAATTCCTCAGGTTAAGGAAAATTGAAAGGAGGTCTTTCCTTCACCTTATAAAAAATAGTAGATTCTAGTATGTATCATCTTTGTTTGAAATCTATCAATCCTAACATGGAATCTTTACTTAATTCAAGTTCCTTGGCCTATTTGTCTCTTTTTGTATGTATAAATTACTTGACTGACCCCAAAGTCTTTAATAGGAAGTATTGCAAGCATTCTTTGCTTGGTATGCAAGCATTCTCATTTTCTGTTTATTGTTTATTTAATTTAATCTTTTTTCTTAAACTTGAATTTCGATTTTTTGCTATATTCTCTGCCTCACAAAAGTCTATGGAAGCCATATTTTTTAATGTATATTGCCCTTAATCTATTCAATGAAATTAAACTTAGTCTAATCCTTGGCATGAATAGAGTAGTATTCTATTTGTCCTAATGCTAAGTTCGATATCCAGGCTAGATGCTGGGGCTACTTTCGTTATCTATTTAATTAGAAATATTCTAGTTTGACATTCTAATGTGTACCAGGGATACTTTCATTGTTTATATATATGTGGTGGTGTTTAGTAATGAGGATTAACTCTATTATATCGTTGATCTATTTTATAAAGATTCAACAAAGTTTTATTTAGGCTGTCAACTGCCTAACACAACCCTCCTCTTTCTTTCAAGCTTGGGACCAGCTATGAAAATGATTTACATTAAAGCATAGTATAGGCAGAGTTAAATGGTTTAACTAAAGATATAATTTATGATAGAACATTATGGCGTCGTTTGATCTATGTAATTGACCCTATCAAGTGAGAAAATGTCTATTGTTATTGTTGTTGTTTAATAATAAGGATGGCTATATATCTAAAAGGTGTCCAAATTGCTCTAATGCAGGATAGGTGTATAATCTAGTCACACATCTTTTTTTTTAATTGGTTTTGGGAGTATTTATATTATGATATCATAATAACATAATATAATACATGTAGTTGTGTACTTGTGCATTATAGTAAGAAAATTGGAATTGAGAAAATGTTACTACTATTATGAAAGAAATGATGAATACACAGAGGATTGAAAGCTTCCACTTATTATGTCATTGTCATCACTTTATGTCAAGTTTTCTCCTTCATGTGTGAAAATTTGGGTGGACTGTACAAAAGAGGTTGTACATAGCATTCCCTCTTTTCTGAGACTTGCCTATTTCTTTGATTGTCATGGTTTGGAAATCTCATTATCTTATGCTCTTTTCAATGCTATGCTGCACTTTCCTTTTTGTTTGAGATTCTAACGTTGTTTCAAATTCCATTGCCTAATGAACAGTTTGAAAATATGGTCATTTGAAATAATGGTTTTCTTATCTGTTCTTCTTTCATATCCAAAATGGGAAACATAAATGCTCTATCTCTAGTTAGTTCCATTTTGAGTTTATTTTAGATAATCTTCATAATTCTTATATTAGTTATCAACTGTTCTTATATGAAAGTCATAAATTAGTGCAAGAGAGAGATGGAAGGTGGATGCAATCCCCAAGTATAACAACACAGTTGATGACATCATTTGGTAGGTTCATGTGTTTTTTAGGGTTGCTCAAGGTTTGGTATTGATTTGAGGTCTTAATGATATATTTTGATAATCTTATGTTTTACTTCATAAGGATGTAATGCAGAGCAAATTGGAAAATTTAGCACAGATACATCCCTTTACTTTGGGAGCTTATATAATTATTTTACCAAATAGGAAAGCAAATATATAGTTACTACTAGTGATGCCTCAAAACTTGTGAATAGTTTAAGCTATTTGATTAGCAACTCTAAAGCTAAAAGGGATATGGAAATGGTAAGTTGGCTAGAGTCTAATTGTAGTTTCATATGTACGTCTATCATTACATATTTCGATTTTTAAAGGCATAAAAATTCTTGAAACATAGAACTATTAGAAAATGATTCTCAAATGGCTTTGATTTAGATTATGCAATGCAATGGGAGTTAGGACTCTGGCTTTATCTATAAAGTCTTCTGTTTATTTATTTTTATTTTTTTAATGTGTTAGGGATAGAGATATAGATTGAAAGCATTGCCAAAACTCAAGATAGTGGGTTATGTTTGTATTATGGAAGGTTGATGGAGAATGGGAAGACATTAGGAAAGATATTATTAATTATGTATAAAATAAAGATTATAGACAAATATAAGAAACTTTAGTTTAAAGATAGTTTGGTTTATGTATTTTTTGATTTTTTTTACTTTTATTATTATTTATTGTATTCTTATATTTTTGGCTTCTTGTAAATAGCTGGCTATAAATGTGTAAGTTTCTTGTAGTAGTCAAAATTAGCTTATTATCTTAAACTATTAGTTTTTTCCTCTCATAACTTCCTTCCTCATGTTCTCTTTGTTTCTCCCTCTTTCTCCTTCCTTTCCCCCTCTTTTCATTACTATTCTACATCATTTTGGAATTAGAGCAAGTTCTCTTTGTTCCAATCATGTTTTCATGGTCAAAAACTCACTTAAATTTTGACAAAAACATCTGTTTGTATTGAAAATCACACTTGTATCCATAGAATCAACCAGTGACCACACCATTAGGATTGCACTACCAAAATTGACTAGTCCACCAAAGCATATCACTAGAAACGACTGCACACACTACTAGAAAAAAGCCATTTAACAACGGAATAATCCATTGCTAATCAGCAAATGATCATTGCTAATCATACATTAGCAACGGATAATGTTGTTGCTAAATCCTTAGCCAAACTAGGCCTTGCTAAATTTTAGCAACACCCATGCTAATCCATTGCTAAAATAGAAACGAAC